>JAGFMF010011578.1:2947432-2961901 GCA_019455555.1 Galemys pyrenaicus | reverse complement strand
CCCTCCCTGGCTGGCAGCAGGGATCGAACTCGTGCTGCAGTGGCTGCGGTTTGCTTCATAGTGCGTTGCTCAACCCACTGCGCCACCAGGGAGGCCCTAATTAGGACCTATTTATTCTGTTGGGCTGCAGAGATACTCAGTGACCAACCCAGCACAGCTTTGCTGGTCTTATACTATGAGACTACATTGGACACAAAGTCACAAGCACTGTGGTCATTGTGATGCTCTCTGGGCAAGAACTCCATGGCTGACTGGGTCTCTAAGACTTCCATAAGGTGAAAGTAATGTCACCTATGAGGACATCATTTGGGAAGGCCAGGAAGACAGAACTCTTCTGTCTCTGCCTGGAGCACAGCAACTCTCCGGACTGCTCTGCTGGTCTCCAGGTCTCTCCCTTGGACTTGTCCTCTCCATAGCAGCCAGGGTGAACTTTCTAAAACCCATGCATGGGACCTCCCTGGTAGTGCAAGGAGTTGTGCGCCACACTGTGGGACTTGGGGCTTCTGCAGCCACTGAAGCACAAGTTCGATCCGTGGCCAGGAAGGTGACCTACATGGCAAAGCAGATCCCTCCTGTCTCGCCCACTGTGCCCCTCAGCAGTGTGTTTCAGTCAGTCTGCCTGTTCTGCTCCCCACTCTGTCTCTGCTGAATCCTCTCAACCTGTGCACCTCTGGACTGTACCTTAGATCTTCAATGCATAAATAAATAAATCTTTAAAAAAAAATAAAACCGGGCTTCCCTGGTGGCACAATGGGTTAAGTGATGCACTATGAAGCAAACTGCAATCACTGCAGTTTCATCCCTGCCTCTGGCCAGGGAGGGGACCCACATGGCGCAGCAGACCTCTCCTGCCTCGCCCACCGCTCCCCTCAGCAGTGTTTCAGTCAATTTTTCTGTCCTGCTCCCCACTCTGTCTCTGGTGAATCCTCTCTTGTATGCATCCATAAATAAATCTTTAAAAAAAAAAACCCTACATGACCAGATTTCCCCTTCCTTTTGAAGACTTCTCATTTGCCATCAAGATAAAATACAAATGGGCCTCCCTGGTGGCGCAGTGGGTTAAGCAACGCACTATGAAGCAAACCACAGCCACTGCAGTAAGAGTTTGATCCCTGCCACCTGCCAGGGAGGTGACCCACATGGAACAGCAGACCTCTCCTGCCTTGCCCCCTGCTCCCCTCAGCAGTGTGTTTCAGTCAGTCTGCCTGTTCTGCTTCCTACTCTGTGTCTGGTGAATCCTCTCACCTCCCACGACTCTGGCCTGTACCCCAGCTCTTGTATGCATAAATAAATAAATCTTAAAAAAAAAAAAGATAAAGTACAGATGCTTTGAGATGACTCAAAAGCTTACCAGTACTCTTTGCTCACTCTCCCTTTGAATCCTCCGCCCCAGCCTAAGAAATGGAGGCTGTTGCCCAAGTGGGCCAGCTCTAGACATCTTCAGGCCTTCGCATGCATCTATGCTTGGAATGCAACTCCCTCGTCTTACCATCTTTTTTACTTAATTCCACAGTGTGTTTGTATATCTTTCTATCTGTGTTCTGGTAAAAGAATTTTTAAAAATAAATTTTATTGAAATAACACTGGTTGGTTTATAACATTATATAAGTTTTAGGTATATAGCATTATAATTGGACATCTGTATACACTCTCTCATAATCACCACCAGAAGTTTAGTTGCCATTCATCTCTGTACAGTCAACTCCCCTTACCCATCTCACCCACCTTATCTCCCCTCTGGTAAGCATCACCTGTCTCGGTATCTAAAAGTCTGTACTTGTTTCCTTAATTCTGTATAGTCCACATATGAATGAAATCATACAGTATTTGCCTTCCTCTGTAAGATTCATTTCATTTAGCATAATCCCCTCAAGGTCCATTCATGTGTTGCAAATAGTAAGATTTCATCTTTTTTTATACATGCGCTGTATTCTAGTATGTGTGTATGTGCCATATTTTCTTTATTCTTTCATCCACTGATGGACGCTTAAGTTGTAAATAATGCTGCAGTGAACATAGGGGTGCATATATCTTCTTTAGTTAGTATTTTCACATTCTTTGAATAAATACCCAAAATAGGCTAGCTAGATTATGTGATGCTTCTATTCTTGGGAATCCTGTGGGATCTCCATACTGTGTTTCGTAACAAATGCATCTGTTTACATTCCTGCCCATCTTGTACAAAGGTCTCCTCTTTTCCACATCTTTGCCAACACTTGTTTCTTGTCCTTTTTGTAATAGCCATTCTGACAGGTAACAGGTGAGAGGTGATAGCTCATGGCCTTGATCTGCACTTGCCTAATAACAAGTGATGAAAAAAATCTTTTCATCGGTAAAATCTACATTCGTATGTTGTGTGTGTGCTTTTAATTTACACAAATGGTGCTATATATATAGCACAACTTTATCTTACTCTTCCCACTCAGCAGTATGTCTCAGTGTCCTTCATGTTGCTGTGTTATCACGTGCTCAGTCCCATGCCCCACAGTCGTCCACGCGGGCACTTGCCTCCCTCCCCTCTCCCCAGGTCGACATTGAACTGCCCCAACTTCCCCCGGCACAAATAGCACTTATGCAGACAGCCTGGCCCATGATGCCTCTGGGCCTGAGTGACAGTCTCTTTGGGATATGCGCTCAAAAGCCCCAATGTCTGGCTCATAGGGAGTGTGTCTCCTATTTCACCCACTTACCCAGCCTGCTCTCCAGACTGACTGTCCCGTCTCTACCTCTACCCACGATGTTCAGGGAGTCCCTAGCCGCTCTTCCCACTAGGCTCTGTATTTCCCAGCTTCTGCTTTTTGCCCAGCTAATAAATATTAATTGATAGCTGATGCTTTAATTTTTCATTTCTCTGATTATAAATGAGTCAGAGCCCCATATTATTTGTTTGATAACATTTGGGTTTCCTCTTATAAATTGCCTGTGTATGTTCTCTGCCTATTTTCTAGTAGATTCACTAACCTTTTCTTGTTGGCTTGTATATTTATATATTATATATTTATGTGCTATATGTAAATTCCTTTTGATTTTGTATTTTCCCTTGTGGGTTGGTTTTAGATATTGCAGTTATCTCCAGCCTTTGTTTTTCATTCTTTTTGGCCTTTCTTCTATTCCTTAAATAGGCCAAGCTCATCAGCCCTCAGGATTTTGTCCTTGTTGTTCTCTGCCTGTTGTGTTCTTCTCCCAGACACTTGCAGTCAGAGGTCTCTGGAAATGGAGCTCACCCGGGTGTGCCCTGTGTCTGCCAGCCATCGCTTCACCCTGGTTTTGCTCTCATCATGGTGACGTCACTGTTGTCGTGTTCATTCGTCATTTACTTGCTCATTGTTTGTCTCCACGTTAACTGGCATGAGGACCAGTCATTCTTAGTTACTGTTTCACTTCAGCCCCTAGTGCCCAGAACAGAGTAGGTCCTCAATAAACTGTTGCATGAGGAATAACTACCTCAGCCATGATGCAGCGTGGAGAGAAGCTGTAGGGTCCTCAAGGGCACTTCACATGATAATAAGAAGTTAACATTTATTGAGTCTTTCCTGTGGGTCTGGCACTGTGTCAAGCACTTTATGTGGACTGTCACATTAGTCCTCACAGTAATGCTGTGAGATACGGTTTTCTTTTTTTTTTTTAATATTTATTCATCCAAGAATTGGGGTACAGGTCAGAAGTCTGGGGGGGATGAGAGGATCCATCAGAGACAAAATGGGGTGCAAAACAGGCAGATCGACTGAAACACTGCTGAGGGGAGCAGCGGGCAAGGCAGGAGAGGTCTGCTGTGCCCTGTGGGTCCCCTCCCTGGCCGGCAGTGGGATCGAACTTGTGCTGCAGTGGCTGTGGTCTGCTTCATAGTGCGTTGCTTAGCCCACTGGCCACCAGGGAGGCCCGAGGTACGGTATTCTTGTTATCCTATTCATGAGAAGAGGAAAATGAGTTAGACAGATAATGGCAGAGAAACTACAAAATGACAAAGAAACCAGGACTCAGGATCCACTCCAGAACTAGGATAGATGAGGGCGTAGGGGAAGGTAGGCGTGACCATGAGGGAACACTCTCAAAATGAGAGACATCTGGTTCTCCCAGGGCAGGAGGTGAAGGTGGGAGGCCGGGAGCGTGATGCTCTCTTCATGTCTTAGGTCACTATGAGGCCCAGAGACCCACAGCGGGTGGACGACCAGGAGGTGACCCCAAGGGGCAAACCGAGGTCCCCAAGTAAAAACAACTCCTCCGACTACCCTCCCACTTTCTAGGGACCGAGTGGCTCGCATCGGTCTGGGCGTGATCCTGAACCTGGCAAAGGAGCGCGAGCCCGTGGAGCTGGCGCGGAGCGTGGCAGGGATCTTGGAGCACATGTTCAAGCACTCGGAGGAGACCTGCCAGCGGCTGGTGGCGGCCGGAGGCCTGGACGCGGTGCTGTACTGGTGCCGCTGCACCGACCCGCCGCTGCTCCGCCACTGTGCGCTGGCGCTGGCCAACTGCGCGCTGCACGGGGGGCAGGCGGCGCAGCGGCGGATGGTGGAGAAGCGCGCCGCCGAGTGGCTCTTCCCGCTCGCCTTCTCCAAAGAGGACGAGCTGCTGCGGCTGCACGCCTGCCTCGCGGTGGCGGTGCTGGCAACCAACAAGGAGGTGGAACGCGAGGTGGAGCGCTCGGGGACGCTGGCCCTCGTGGAGCCGCTGGTTGCCTCGCTGGACCCCGGCCGATTCGCCCGCTGCCTGGTGGACGCCAGCGACACCAGCCAGGGCCGCGGCCCCGACGACCTGCAGCGCCTCGTGCCGCTGCTCGACTCGTCGCGGCTGGAAGCACAGTGCATCGGGGTTTTCTATCTCTGCGCTGAGGCAGCGATCAAGAGCCTGCAGGGCAAGACCAAGGTCGGTGGGGTAGGGCCGGGCGGGGGTTAGGGAGGGCTGGGATGGCTTTCCAGAGGAAGTGATGTTGAATGAGGTGTGGGGCCCAAGAGGTGGGTGAAACGAGGAGGAAGCACCAGTCTTTTGGCACGGAACGCAAAGTTGCAAGCAGGGGCACTTGTGTGTGTGTGTGTGTGTGTGTTTTTTAAGATTTATTTATTTATGCATACAAGCACTGGGGTACAGGCCAGAGGTGTGGAGGGGGTGAGAGGATTCACCAGACAGAGTGGGGAACAGAATAGGCAGAGCAACAGAAGTACACTGCCGAGGGCAGCAGCAGGCGAGGCAGGAGAGGTCTGCTGCGCCATGTGGGTCCCCTCCCTGGCCGGCAGCAGGGATCGAACTCATGCTGCAGTGGCTGCGGTCTGCTTCATAGTGCGTTGCTTAACCCACTGCGCCACCAGGGAGGCCCAGGACACTTGTGTTTTACAAAGTTTACCCTGGCAGCTGCATCCCAGAGCTGGGGTTGGGTGAAGTTGGAGGCCAGGGTGCCAGGCCATTAAGGGGGTTATTGGAATGACACAGTCTCGACTAGGCATGACTGCAGGAGGCAGGATGAAGCAGGTTCCCAAAGGTCCTGAAGAGAGAAGTAGGACCTAGTGCGTGGCTGGTGAAGAAGAAAGGGGAGCTGAGGATGACTCCCGACTCCGGACACATGCGTCCCAGGGGGTGGTGACACCTGCTACTAAAAGTGAACTGGGTGAGAGACAGGTTGGGATGGGGGTGAGACTGAGGGGTCCATTAGTTCCCGCAGACAGTTTGAGGAGCCTGAGAGATGAGCAGTTGGCGAGCTCCAGTAGGCCGTTTTGTGGTTTGGGTCTGGAGTCCAGGAGGAAGATGGCGAGGCAGGAGAGACAGAGGCCTGGGGCAGGCATTACTGTGTCAGCCAGCTGACGCCTTTCTGAGTCTCAAGCGGTCCCATCCTCAGGGCCCAATCTGAAGCTCTTGCCCTTTGTTTGTTTGTTTGTTTTAAAGATTTATTTGTGCATACAAGAACTGAGGTTTAGGACAAAGGTGCAGGGGGTAAGAGGATTCACCAGAGACAGAGCGCGGAGCAGAACAGGCAGATCGACTGAAACACACTGCTGAGGGGAGCAGCGGGCGAGGCAGGAGAGGTCTGCTGCGCCCTGTGGGTTCCCTCCCTGGCCGGCAATCGAACTCGTGCTGCAGTGGCTCCCAACAGCTCATAGTGCTGCAGCTCACCCCCCGTGTCACCAGGGGGGCCCCACTGAGGCGTCTTCTGAGGCCCAGTGTTTTAGGAGTTTCTGATTCTCCCATCTGTGCCCCAGAATTGAGCCGTGGGAGAACTAGCTTTTCAAAGAGGGCACTCTGCCCTGGGAGAAAGGAACATGAAGGAGGGAGTGAGGGCCCCAAGGATTAGGATGAGGTCCGGGCAGCAGCCGTGACCACCAGCAAGGTCAAGCGAGTGCAGTTCAGTGAAGACATTGAGCCCCAGGCTGTGCCCTGCACTGTGCCAAGTATGGGGCTTCAGAGGTCACTAAGACATAATTAAATAACAGCCCGGTGGAAGCTGGACCGGTTGGCAACTAGGTACAGTGGCTTTCAGAGTGAAGTACAAGGTCCAATTGGAGAACTGGGCCAAACTGGGGGAATCAAAGCTCATAAATTTGGGCTTCAGCAAATGAGTAAGAACAAGGCTGGGAGAACGAAGGTCTAGGAACATGATGGCAAATGTCCAGAGGCAGGAGAGGCAGCACTGGTGGGCGAGGCCAGTGTGGGCTGGTGAAAAGCAAGGTGCAGCCTCAGCGGTGGGCAGAGGCTGCACTGGACCTGGCCTGGCGTCCATGCTGAGAGCTCAGACATTATCCTAGGGCAGGTGGAGGCTGTCGAGGGGAAACGTGAGTCAGACCTAGCTTCCTAGTTAACAGTTGAAAGAACTTCAGGGGGGAGTCTCCCTGGTGGTGCAATGAGTTAAGCAACGCACTATGAAGCAAACCGCAGTCACTGCAGCACGAGTTCGATCCCGCTGCTGACCAGGGAGGGACCCACATGGCACAGCAGACCTCTCCTGTCTCGCCCTTGGCAGTGTGTTTCTGTTGATCTGCCTGTTCTGTCTCTGGTGGATCCTCTCATCCCCCTTGCCCCAGCACCTCTGGCCTGTACCCCAGCTCTTGTATGCATAAATAAATAAATCTTAAAAAAAAAAAAGCTTCAGGAGGGGGAATCCTCATGACTTAGTGATTTACTAAATGAAGGCAGAGCTAGGGCAGATTCAGGACTTCCCGCCATGAGAGAAAGGTGGAAGCATCTGGGCACGTTTGGGTGCTGCTGGAACGCGGGGGAGCCCAAAACCCTCTCGTCACCCCTCCCTAGGTGTTTAGCGACATCGGTGCCATCCAGAGCCTGAAACGCCTCGTTTCCTACGCCACCAATGGCACCACGTCGGCGCTGGCCAAGCGCACCCTGCGTCTGCTGGGCGAGCAGGTGCCGCGGCCCATCCTGCCGTGCGTGGTCAGCTGGAAGGAGGCGGAGGTGCAGACGTGGCTGCAGCAGATCGGCTTCTCCCAGTACTGCGAGAGCTTCCGGGTAGTCCGAGCCCGCGCATCCCGAGGGTCGCGGCAGCCGGGGGTCTGTCCTTTGGGGTTGTGAGGAGACTTTACTCAACCTCTTTCAGGGTCGGTGGACTCTCATCTGGGTCCATGCACCTCCCCCCAAACTGCATCCCCTCCCCTCCCCTTGATCTGGTGCTTGGGGTCCAGCGGCTGAGCAGGGGACCCCTGCTTTACATCTGAACCCTTCCCCAGGAGCAGCAGGTAGATGGTGACCTGCTTCTCCGGCTCACGGAGGAGGAACTCCAGGCCGACCTGGGCATGAAATCAGGCATCACCCGCAAGAGGTACGAAGCCTCCAGACGCCCGCGTCCCGCCCCGCTCCCCACGACCGGGTCTAATCGAGCGCCCCCTCCGCCACTAGCCAGCGCCTTGGGACCTCAGCGTCCTCTCCTCCACGGGCTACAGATTCTTTAGGGAGCTCACGGAGCTCAAGACCTTCGCCAATTACGCCACGTGTGACCGCAGCAATCTGGCTGACTGGCTGGGCAGCCTGGACCCGCGCTTCCGCCAGTACACGTACGGCCTGGTCAGCTGCGGCCTGGACCGGTCCTTGTTGCACCGTGTGTCCGAGCAGCAGCTCCTGGAAGACTGCGGCATCCGCCTGGGTGTGCACCGCGCCCGCATCGTCTCGGCAGCCCGAGGTCAGCCTGCCCGCCCGCCCCAGTCCCTGCCCCTGCACAGGGAGAGAGGGAGAGAGGCGAGAGGCGAAGGTGGAGCTTAGCGCCTCCTGGATGGAGCACCCCGGGGGGCGGGAAGGCCAAAAGCTTACGAAGTTGCCAGGGGTCACAACACTTGCAAAGTATGGGTGTTTCTAGAGCCGTGGGCCGAAGGGGGCCTAGGGCTGTAGTAACCTTTACTTTAAATTTTCTAGTTTAATGTCATGCATACTTTCCTCTTTAGCTAACATTCGTCAATTACTTGAGACTTTTCAAGTAAAGAGGTATAATTTAAGCTAAAAGGATCTAATCTGAAGAGTTTTGAGAAATGGGTATCCCTGTGGAACCGATATCATCCAAGACCAAGAACTTCTCTACCAAGAGTGTTCCTTTTAAAGATGGTGAAACTAAAAGTTAAAGAATTTAAGTATACTTCCCAAGGTTATAAAAGCCATTAAATAATGGACCTGGGATCTGAGGTTAAGTGTTCTGCCTCCTAGGCAGACACATGTTACTTGTGAGTGTCAGATCTGAATATTATAAGATGGATTCTTTCACCCATTCGTTTAGTAAACACGTACCAGCATGCACCTGAATACAGGCTCCCCACCCCTCGAAGGGACAGGGAGTGGCCTTTGGCCTAGTTCTTTGGCTTCCACTGGAACAAATCAACTTTTATCATTCTACATTGCAACTCTCAATAGAAGTCCGATTTCATTTCTTAAAACCAGGGTTCGTTGGCAGTAATAGCCCGCAAACCCTTCCTGTGGGAGCAGGGAGCCAGGTGCTGGCTCACAAGCACGTTCATATTTGCCATGTGACCAGCAGGTTATGTGGGGTGGGGAGCCCACTGAGAGGGCTGGAGTTGGGGGACTGGACACAGGGAAGGCCCTCGGTCTGGGGGCCCGGATGTTTAGTAGGAAGAATCCACAGCACGCAGTGCCCGGCTCTGAGCACTTTGGGCAGCTCCCTGGGGTGGAGTTTGTCTTGTTCGCTGCCACAGCTCAAGCACTCAGAAGAGCGCTCGGCACACGGTAAGTGTGGTGCAATGTGCTGCCTGCTGAGTGAATGAACGAGAGGCGGTAGTTGAAGCTGATACCCAGGGTTATGGTTTTGGTGGGAAACTAGGAAGAAGGGGGCCAGGGAGGATTCGGGGTCTGCTGGGCTTGGAGACCCTCTGGGCAGTTGGCTGTGCAAGGCTCAAGTTGTGGAGCGGAGCGGAGCGCAGCGGAGGCCGGGCTGCAGACGCCTCTTGATGTCCCTAAAATACAATGCCTGCCTCCCAAAAGTAAACGGTGCTTTGCAGTCTTCCTTCTTGTCAGTCACCCCCCCCCCCGGCCATCTCAGTGGCCCACTTCGGAGCCAGCCCCTCCCTGGACTGAAAGGGCTGCAAGGACATGGCATGAAGGACCTCGGGGTGAGTGACGGGGAGGGACCACCCTCACCGAACCTTCTCTTGTCTGATCAGAAATGCTGCACTCCCCGCTGCCCTGCACCATCTGCAAGCCCGGTGGAGACGCCCCAGATGTCTTCATCAGCTACCGCAGAAACTCAGGTTCCCAGCTGGCCAGGTGAGGAGGGGCGGCCCGGTGGGCAGGCGGGCGGGCAGCCCGGGGCCTTGGGACAAGGCTAGGGCAGTGACGGAGGACTTCTCCGCAGCCTCCTGAAGGTGCACCTGCAGCTGCACGGCTTCAGTGTCTTCATCGATGTGGAGAAGCTGGAAGCGGGCAAATTCGAGGACAAACTCATCCAGAGCGTCATGAGCGCCCGCAACTTTGTGCTGGTGCTGTCGGCGGGGGCACTGGACAAGTGCATGCAGGACCACGGCTGCAAGGACTGGGTGCACAAGGTAGGTGCTGGCCGCTCCCAGTGCTGGCCACGGCCCCGGGGCCGCGCTTGCCCTCCCGCTCCTCATCGGCACGGTCCTGCCACACTGGGAGCTGCGGCTCTGACTGTGCTACGATGCTGTCGCCAGGTCGCCAGGCTGTTGCCCCATTTACAAAATGGGGATACCCTGCATGTCCTAGTCACTTTATAGGATTGTCGTGAGGGTCAGAAAGGGGTAAAAATACCTGGAAGAATAACCTCTGTGAGGGAAGGGGGCAGGAAAGCAGTGAGCAGCACAATGAAATTGTCAAAAGTACAAAGCTAAGAGTTTATTTATTTTAAATATTTTATTTATGCACACAAGAGCTGGGGCACAGGCCAGAGTCGCGGGAGGTGAGAGGATTCACCAGAGACAGAGCGGGGAGCAGAACAGGCAGATGGACTGAAACATACTGCTGAGGGGAGCAGCGGGCGAGGTAGGAGAGGTCTGCTGTGCCATGTGGGTCCGCTCCCTGGCCGGGGATCGAACTCATACTCTAGCAGATGTAGACACCCCACAGTGCGGCGCTCAACCCCTTGCGCCACCAGGGAGGCCCACAGAGCTATGAGTTTAAACCCTTGAATGAGTTACTTATCCCCAATGCACTTCATGTTTCTTACTGGAAAGTGGGAGAATTACAGTACTGAGTCCCTAGAATAGTTATAAGAGTTTAAAGAGCTAAAATTGTGAAGTGCTTAGCAGAATTCCTGGCACAGAAAAGTGACTGCTCTTTTAGGGTAGCAGTTATTACTGCGAGTTCTCCCACTTTGAGGTCACCATTGTAGTTCCAGTGCCTGACACACAGCAGAGACTGAGTACATGCAGGGTGGGTGGGGCCGTTCATGTCACAGCGTCAATCAGTGAGTAGGAACAGGGACTGGACCTGGGGGATGCGGTGGTCATCTGATGTGGGTCCTTGTCCTAAAGCAGCAACAGAGACGAGCATGCCCAGAATGCCTAGTGCTAAGTGAGATGGTGAGGCTCTTGCTTGATGAGGGTAGATGGAGAAGAGAAAAAACACTGAGGGCTGGAATAATCAGGGAGGGCTTCATGGAGGAAGATGGACTCGAGAAGAGTCTTAAGAATTTATTAGTGAAAGAGAAGGCATCCCAGGCAGGGAGACAACATGAGCAAGGAACAAAAGTAGGGACAAAAATGGTACCCCCAAGCCTACCTGTGTCACTGGTGTTGCTTTCTCTGTCTTATATATGAAGACACTGAGGCTTAGGAAAGTAGAATCAGGGCCTCCCTGGTGGCGCAGTGGGTTAAGCAACGCACTATGAAGCAAGCCGCAGCCACTGCAACACGAGTTCAATCCCTGCCTCCGGCCTGGGAGGGGACCCACATGGCGCAGCAGACCTCTCCTGCCTCGCCTGCTGCTCCCCTCAGCAGTGTATTTCAGTCGATCTGCCTGTTCTGCTCCCTGCTCTGTCTGTGGTGTATCCTCTTACCTCCCTGGACTCTGGCCTGTACCCCAGTGCTTGTATGCATAAATAAATGAATCTTTTTTAAAAAAAGAAAAAATAGAATCATTTTTCGTCTGGCCACACTGGTGTCCAAACCAGAAAAGCTGGTTGAACTCTGCCTGATTCCAAAGCCCATGTTCTCTCCGAGGGCCCAGCTGTGTTCCCTGGCACAGCTCTGAGCCAGGCAAGTGGGGGCTAGGGCTGGAGTCTGCAGACGCAAGAATGATTGCCTGCATTTCATACCAACTCCCAGTTCGATGGCATGGTGTTAGTGGCTTGAAATCAGCCACAACGGGAGGTGTTACACCAATGAAATTGGTAAACACTACCCAAATCAGGGTTTTAGTTGTTTGGCTGGCTTTTTCTGCCTCTGGAGAGCTGCTTGTTAACCATTTGCCCCATGCCGCTGGCTGGACTAGAACTATAGAAGCAAGTTGTGGAGTTGAGTTTAAAGCTTTGAGAAAGGAGCTCCTGCGCGAGCAATGACAGCAGGCCAGCGGTTTAGGGTGAAGCCTTGACACAAGGATGAGTTGAGTCCAGAGTGACACTGGGCAAGGGCCAGGCCTTGGAGGTCATGCACGAGCAGCTGAATACTGGGCTTGGTTTGGGAAAGGGGTGCGGGGCCACAAGAGGCCCCCTGGGGGAACATGGCTAATGTCCTTGAGCAGGTGGCAGGTGGCCTCTGAGAGAGCAGAGAGTACCCGTGAGCTCCGAGCTGGCCTTGCGCACACTGCATCCTCCACGCCTACATCCAAGCTTGGCACACCTCTTGGAAGTTTATGGAACCATATGTAACTATTAGGTTACCAGGCTGGAAGACTTGGCTCTAGTAAAGTTTCCATTCTTAGCCAGCTAAGTGGTCTTGAACAAGCCATTAGCCTGCTCTCTCAGCCAGTCTCTGAGTCTGTGAAACAAATGTCTGAGGTTCTCAAATAAATTGCTATGTGGTGAGAATTCAACTCCTCGGTGTGGTTTGGTTGAAACAAACCTAGACTTGAAATATCATCTGAGTCAGAGGCCTGGTCCTTCCCAGGGGTAGGGGGGCTGGGAGGTGTGGGGGGTGTGGTGTGGTGTGTGGTGTGTGCATGTGGGGGGGTTGCTGGATGCGTCTGTCTCTGTGTTTCCTCCTCCTTTTTTTTTTAAAAAAATTTTTAAATTTATGCATAGAAGAACTGGTATACAGGCCAGAGGTATTGGGGGTGAGAAGATTCACCAGAGACAGAGCGGGGAACAGAACAGGCAGACTGACCAAAATACACTGCTGAGGGGAGCAGCGTGTGAGGCAGGAGAGGCCTGCTGTGCCACGTGGGTCCCCTCCATGGCGGGGGATCGAACTTGTGCTGCAGTGGCTGCGGCTGCTTCATAGTGCAGTGCTCAACTCCTTGCACCATCAGGGAGGCCCCCTTTTCCTCTTTAAGATGGAGCAGCTCCCCAGAAAGTAGGTCTGGGTTGACGTTCCAAGGTTCTTTCTTCAGAAAGGCTCTAATCTACAAGGCTGCTTGGAACCAGTCCATGTCTCAGTCGCCGGCAAGGAGGGAGAGGCAGGTGGAGTGGGGAGTGGGTGGTAGTGGCAGCTTTTGCCTTGGATCAGTCCCAAAGGCTCCATCATCCCTCCTTGGTTGCTTTGAATTCTTAATTGCCTCTTGTTTTTAAACTCCTTTCCCTGAAGCCACATTTAGTGGGTAATCAATATAAAAAACCACCAGTGAACTGCATTCAAGGAAGTCCAATCTTTGTGGTTCCCCCTTGAAAGGAAAAAAGAAATATTCAATAAGTACTTACCAGGGCATCCATTAATAGTATGTAATATCCTCAGAATAATCTTTTAAGGTTTATTGCCCTCACTTTATAGAGGAGGAAATGGTTACACCTATTATTTATTAAGTATTCACAATGTGATACTTTGGGCTGTTCTAACCATTTGCCATGAGCTGTAACTGCATATGTTCCTTCAATGGTCCTACCAGTAAGAACTGTTGTTAACCTTGCTTTACATATTCGAAAACAGAGGCTCAGGGGGCCTCCCTAGTGGAGCAAGGTGGTAAGCACTGCACTGTGAATCATCCGCAGCCACTGCAGCACGAATTTGATCCCTGCCCCTGGCCAGGGAGGGGACCCACATGGCGCAGCAGACCTCTCCTGCCTCGCCTGCTGCTCCCCTCCACAGTGTTTTTCAGTTAATCTGCCTGTTCTGCTCCCCACTCTGTCTCTGGTGATTCCTTTCACCCTCCACATCTCTGGCCTGTACCCCAGCTCTTGTATGCATAAACAAATCTTTGAAGAAAAAAAAAACAGAGGCTCAGAGACCTTGTTTTTGCCTCAGGTCACAGAACCTGTGTCAGACTCAATGTGAACCCAGATTTGATGATTCTGGAGTACAGTCCTAATTGCTAAGCTGTGGTCTCATTCATTCATTCATTCATTCAGCCAGCCAGCCATTAATTAGCAAGGGCTAACTGTGAGCAGGGCTTTGTGAAAGACTGAGTAAAAACCAGACATGGTCCCTGCCCTTATGTCTAGTGGGGAAGACAGATATTAAGTAAATTACTCCTCAGTCCATTTATTTTTTTAAAAAGATTTATTTATTCATGCATACAAGAACTGGGTACAGACCAGAGATGCAGGGGGTAAGAGGATTCACCAGAGACAGAGTGGGGAGCAGAACAGTCAGATCGACTGAAATACACTGCTGAGGGGAGCAGCAGGCGAGGCAGGAGAGGTCTGCTGCGCCATGTGGGTCCCCTCCCTGGCCGGCGGCAGGGATCAAACTGATGCTGCAGTGGCTGCAGAGACATTCTGTGGTGCTCAACCCACTGCGCCACCAGGGAGGCCCCTCCTCAGTCCATTTAAATTAGCAACTGTAGGGCCTCCCTGGTGGCGCAGTGGGTTAAGCAACGCACTATGAGGCAAAACCGCAGCCACTGCAGCACAAGTTCGATCCCTGCTGCCGGCCAGGGAGGGGACCCACATGGCACGGCAGACCTCTCCTGCTGTGCCCGCTGCTCCCC
>JAGFMF010011578.1:2926218-2947382 GCA_019455555.1 Galemys pyrenaicus | reverse complement strand
TGCTCCCTGCTCTCTGTGGTGAATCCTCTCACCACCACCCCCACACCTCTGGCCTGTACCCCAGTGCTTGTATGCATAAATAAATAAATCTTTAAAAAATAATAATAATAAAAATAAATAAATTAGCAACTGTAGCATGTGCTGCAGAGCCTGTGAGGGCCTGTAATGGGGCATCTGACATGGTCAGGGAAGGGAGGGAAGACTGTTGGAGGAAAGTGTTGATTAAACACAGGTAAGGAAAAAGATAGGTATTAACTAGGTGAAGGGGAAGTAGGAAGTACATTCTAGACAGAGAGGAATCAGCAAGTCCAAAGACCCGGTGCAGGGAGGGAGGATGGCAAATCTAAGGGGGTCGCAAGGTCTGGGTTCAATGAAGGGCGAGAGTTTGAGAATTAGCCTGTGACCAGCCACATGGGCCTCTGGCTACACTAGGAGCTTGCACTTGATTCTGAGGGCCAGGTAAACGCGAAGCATCTTAAGAAGGGGTGACGCGATCAGATTTGTACTTTGCAAAGTGTAGCTAGATGAAGGTGCAATGTGGAGAATGAGTTAGAGGGGCCAGATCTGGTGGGGTCTGGAGATAATAGGGCTAGGAACAGGGTGGTTGTGCTGGGTGGAAGTAGAGAAAAATGGGTGGATTTGAGAAATAAGTGAGGGATATAGTTATCAGGGCTCATGATGGATTCATTTGGATGCAAGGGTATGTTTTTCTTCTGACACCAAATTGCGTGGGTTTTTGCACACACATCAATTCTCCATCAACAGATGGGTCTCGCACTATTTAATCCTGATGCTAATTATCCAGAACGAGTGTGAAACTGTTACAGGGCAGGGAGAGGGTGTAGGGTAAATGAAGGTTATCAGGTTTTTCCACCCTCCTGCCATTAGCATCAGTGATAGACCCCTGTGGGCCTGCACGCAGCCGGATGGCGGCACCTGCAGTAGGGTGTGGGCATGCGCAGGTGGGCGCACCTGGGCTGAGACACCTGGGCCTATAAGAGCGGCGTCACGGGGCTGCAATGGGTGGAAGTAGCAGCAGCAGCAGTAGAGAGCCCAAGAGAGTGAAGATTTACCAGGGGCTAGGAAGCCTGCCAGCCTCCTGGCTCCCACCACACCTCCCCCCTTGACATGTACATGGTACATGGTTGCTTCTGATGCAGACAGATTAATGAAAGCCTGAAAAGGCCACTGAGGGCTCCAGGGCTCCTCCTTTACCCATCTGCCTGGATCACAGAGAACATGGCCCGTGTCTTCCTGCCCTGACAGTGGGGCACCTCAGAACCCGCAAACCTGCCTGCTCTAAATAGGTTCTGCCATCCACAGCATGAAACATTTAATGGAAAGGAGCTTTAATACAATTAGTGTTTAAGACAGAAAATATATGTTTAAAATCAAGCACCCAAAGTTACCCATCCCCTCAAGGGTAAAAGTCCAGCCAAACAGGATTGACCCAAAGCAAGGCTCAAAAGCCTGCCTAAGTCCAAAGCACCTCCCAGCAGGGACCCATATAAGAGTCAGAAAGACTCAGACAAGTCTGGGAGGAAAAGAGCAAAATCAAAGATGACAGCTGCCACTGTTAACCACCCCACGGGTCTCTCACCCGCATCTGTCCCAACCAGTCCAGGACCAAGCAGCAAGTGCAGCTTCTTCACATGTCCCTCTGCTCCACGTGCCTCCTCCAGGTCTCCTTGCTGCTGCCCCTCCTGCTTCCTTCTCCAGTCTACTCCAGCTTCTCCTCCCTGCTCAGCTCCACCTTCCCTTGGGTGGAACAGGGAACCTGGAACCTCCCCTTTACCTGGGAACCACCCTGTTACAAAACTAGAGGTTTGAGGGTTCAGTCTCACAGTTGGGCCTTTGTAGCGGCAGGAAGGTGGTGGCACTGGAGCAAGGTTCGGGATGGTTCTGGGCAGACGGGTCAAGGAAGGAGAGTCTTGGAGCCCTTGGTGGCTTTTCATACTTTATTTAGTAGAGGTGGCCAGGTACATGGCAGGCAGGGGTGCCGGGGGGCCGGGAGGCTGGCAGGCCTCCCAGCCCCCAGCGCATCTCACCCTCTTGGCTGCTGCTTCTCTCTCTGCTGCAGCTGCTGCTCGTCAGTACTGTTGGCCCTGTCGGTTCTCGCAGTTCTGTCTGTTGGTCGATCCTCACAGTTCTGGCGTCCTCATTACGCCACCCATTTATGCCCGTGTCCCAACTCAGGTGCGCCCACTTGCGCATGCCCACCCTGGAATGCTCGCAGCACCTCAGGTGTCCATCATCAGTGGTGGGAGGGTGGAAAGACCTGATCAACCTTTACCCTACAATGCTGAATCGGGACAAGCCAGCAGGCGGGGAGACAGCAATTGGTCCCACTGACCTCAGTGCTGCCCCACCGCCATTCTCCAAGTTAGCACCTGAGCTGAGGCCCGTCCAGCCTGCCCTCTGGGCACAGGTGTCTGTACATGCATGTGCGCGTGCCCGTGCTCCTGGGTCCAGGTGCCCATAATCAAAGGTGCTGCGTCCCGCACACCCTGGGCATTCCCGTGTGTGAGCAACCCAGGAGGAATGCTGTAGGCCAGAGGGCAGGAAAAGCCTGAGTGACTCCACTTTCCCTGCACGTCCTCTCTGGGTCACGCTGCCAGCACCTAGACGTGCCCACAGCCCAGTTGGTGCTTAGGCTGCTGTGATGTGTGCGCAGGCGTGATGAGATCAAAGGCTGTGGGGGATGGACTTAGCCTCCTGCTCTTTCCCCTCCCAGGAGGGCAGGGAGCGCGAGGGTGGTGGGTGACTAAAAGCTCTCAAATCGTAACTTGGTCTTTCTGGTAATCAGCCCCCCTGCTGAAGTTAGGTCTAGGCACTAGGCCTCCCTTGCCACTTGCTCCCTCCACCCTGCACCCCGTCATGATTCCAGGGTTTTTAGGTACTCTGTGTTGAGAACCTGGGGGAAAGGGTATCAGAGGGGCGAGGAAGAATGTGGCCTGCATGCAGCATCAGTGTTACGGAAATTACTCTGGCCCGTAACCCAGGCAATAGGAGGATAAACCAAGCAGTACTCAAGGATTTCTGGAGACCAGGGACCTTTCTTTGAAAATCTGTGCCCTGAACAAAGGCTGGGGGCTCCTTTTATACTCTACTATCTCTACATTGCTACATGGGTAAAAAACATACAAAGCGTGTGTGTGAAGGCTAGTTCCAGAGGAAAGGGAAGTGTCTCAGGGAGGAAATTCTCCAAGGACACAGACCAGCCTGACCTTCATCTGCAGCCCTGTGTAGGAGAGCTGAGGCCTAGCCATGAATCTGACGTGCTAACTGCGCCTGCGCTGGTGTGTTAGTTGCACTTAGGCTAAACTCTGTGACTGGGGAGGCATCTCCGGTCCATTGTCCAGCAATATGTCTATTACACCAGCACCCCCATTCTGGGTTGGTCCGTAGGCTGTTGGCCCCCAAGGGATGCCTAGCCCCAAAGCTCACGCGTGTAGACCCAGGTCTCTTCCTCCTGCCCTCTTCTTTCTCCAGGAAATTGTGACGGCTTTGAGCTGCGGCAAGAACATAGTGCCCGTCATTGACGGCTTCGAGTGGCCGGAGCCGCAACACCTGCCCGAGGACATGCAAGCCGTGCTCACCTTCAACGGCATCAAGTGAGGAGGGGCTGGTGGCACACAGGTCCTGGGGCGGCTGCTCTGCCCAGCCCTCTGACCCCCGGCCTCTGCCCACAGGTGGTCCCACGAGTACCAGGAGGCCACCATCGAGAAGATCATCCGCTTCCTGCAGGGCCGCTCCTCCCAGGATTCCTCTGCCGGCTCCGACACCAGTTTGGAGGGTGCCGCACCCATGGGCCCAACCAGCCCCTAGTTCCCAGGCCCGGTTGTCACCCCCATTTCCATCCCAGCCCCCACCCTCCAAGAGTAGCTCCTCAACAGGCCACTCTGGCCAGCCAGGGCTCTGCTCAGGAAATGGCTCTCCTCTCCCCCACCTCAGGGGCCCCCCAGACCCAGCTTCTTCAGTATCTGGTAAGAGATGTCAGGCATTGTGGTGGTAAGACCACCCCGAACCCTGCCACCAAGTTCTCTGTCTTGGGTGTGGGGCCGTCACTGCTCAGTCCTGGAGACCCCTGAGGTGGTTTATTGCACACACACACACACACACACCACCCCGAGACCAGAGCCTGAGCAGCATGAAGGGCAAGGCCGACTCCTCTCAGCCAGTAAGGGCCTGGGTTCAGGAGCCACCAGGGATGAATCCAACAGTGCCTGGCCCTGGGCGCACCACTTCCTGCTGCCCTGTAGCCACTCAGTGCCCTCAGCCGCTCATCAGGTCCTGAATCTCCCCCCCCTCAGTCTTCCTGCGGTGCAGCCTCCTTGCACACAGGGGGCAGGGCAGGGCTGGGGCAGGCTGAGCCAGATCTGCAGCCTGGCAGATCTGCAGCTGCTCGGCTTTACTGCACTATCTGGTGCATGGGGGCCCCTGCCTGGGCCCAACCCAGACAGGCCAACCTCAAAGGGCAGCCAGCCTGCCCTGCCCTGCCCTGTGCTGAGCTTCAGACGCCTGCCCTGCCTGGTGCAGCTGGCTTCTCCCGGCCCCTGACCCACCCACTTACTCAGGGGGAAGAGGGACAAGGCAGTCCCTTGCGGCAGGAGCAGCAGCCTGGCCACGACCTGTTGCTCCATGGGAAGAGACAAGATGCTGAAGGGCAAGGTGTGTATTTGAATCACCTGGGGAATTTGTTAAAACTCACATTCAGGAGCTCTAGAGCAGGGTCTGTGATTCTTTCTCACACGTCGCCAGGAGCTGCTGGTGGTGAAGTAGCAGACCCTTCGCAATTCTTTGCCATCTCCCAGACAATCCACTCCATGGTCTCTATAGTCAGAACGCTGCCCAGCACCATAGTCATTTGACAGAGAAGGAAACTGAGGCTGAGAACGGCTGTCTGGCCCGCCATTTCCCCAGTCACTAGCGGCAGCCCCAGGATCCGGCCCTGGCCTCCTGTGCTGCATCCACTGCGTTCCACGGGGCTCCCCTGACGCTGGGGTGAGCCCAGGGCAGGGCAGGGGCCCACCGCAGAATCTAGCAGTGGAGGGCAGGTTTTCAGAATGAAAAGCTGGCCCAGGGGCTATATGTAACTGAGCAAGATTGCCTCTGCCCTTTCCTTCACTAGGGTAGAACAAGAAAGTATCCTCCCTTCAAAACCTGGTTTCAGCCACTGCCCTGCTCCTTCCCGCCCAGGACAGTGGCTAACAACCTCTCAAGGCGGGCTAGCTCCCGGGGTGCGGGCCAGGTCACCCCAGATCGGAAACCACATCATCAGAAAGTCAAAGGTCTTACTCTGGGCGTAGGAGTCTTCCCCTCCACCCCTCCCTGCCAGAGACAGTGCTGGTCCCAACTCTGGCTCTGACTGCACTTGACTCTCCTTCCTTCACACCGCGAGTGCCCACCAGCGCCAGGCCCTGGTACGACGGCGAACGAGATCCACTGGACGGGGCCCACCTGGAGCAGAGGCAGTAACAAGACAGTGTGATGAGTGGCCCGGCAGCTTTGTCGTTCTGTCCTCCATTGACTTCCTCCGAGGTCCCCTCACAGCTGCACTCAGGGTGCCCTGGGGTCTCCCTTTCTGTTTTGTGCATCCTCCACTTCTGTCCACTCGCTGCCTGGCCTTCTGGATGATCTCTGGCCCCTCCTGCTTCTCCAGCAAATCAGAGCCGAGCTTCCAGCTCAGCTGCTGCTGTTTAACTCTCCAAACCAGCTTGCCACAGGCCTTGGGCCCTGTGGCCACTTTCACTCCCTCTCTCACCTGCTCTGCTGGCCAGCGTCCTGGTTGGAAGCTGCGCAGGTGAAATGGGGCAGCCCAGAGCACCTGTAAGAGGGTCAGGTCAGTGTATCCAGGGCCTGTTCCAGGGACTGCTGTGACAAGCTGCCCAGACAGGTACCTTGGCCCTCAGCAGGCCTCACCACCCCGGCCTGGCCTCAGAGGGCTGGTCCCGAGACAAAGGGCTGAGGAATGGCCTTTCCCCTGACACGGGCCTGCGGGGTCGGGGTTTTCTGCTCAATGAGACTGTAGTTGCTGCCTCCAGGTCATGGCTGAGTCAGTTGGGTCCTACCCAACCTCACCCCACCCCTCTCCAGGGACCAAGAACTGCTTCGGACTCTCAAAGGTGAAAAGTCCAGTCCCAACGCTAGCCTTACCCCGGCACATGAAAAGGCCTCTCAATCTAGAATGTGCGGTGGGAAGGAGCTTGGAACACCTAATCCAGGGCGCGCTAATGTGCAGCGGCCAGCCTGCCCGGGTGGGCGGACAGGGAGTCCTTTCTCTCTGGGCTCTCTCTGGCGTTCCCTTGTGATCGCATCCTCTCGCAGCCATCGTGTCTCAGTGATGCGGCCCATGCGGCCCCGGCCTCCAGGCTCAGGCGTGCACACAGCACGCCCAAGCGCCCCCTGCATCAGCACAGGCAAGGCCGCAGAAGACGGCCGCGAAAGCCTGCCCATCGCTCACCTACGTCGTCCAATCTCAGCCAGTCTCCTGGGGCATCGCTGACCTGTCCCTGCAGGGAGGAGCGTGTTCATGGTCACCGCAGTCTGAGGCAGTGTCGGGATCAGAGCCCACTTCAGAGCCTTCCCCTACCCTCCGCAGTCTCCCGGTGACGGGACAGTGAGACAGTCGGCAAGCGGGGGTGCAGGCTGCAGCGGCCACACTGGACCCTGGTGTGCTCTGGGCCGCCCGATTTCACCTGCGCAGCTTCCAACCAGGACGCTGGCCAGCAGAGCAGGTGAGAGAGGGAGTGACAGTGGCCACAGGGCCCAAGGCCTGTGGCAAGCTGGTTTGGAGAGTTAAACAGCAGTAGCTGAGCTGGATCTGAGTGGGGGGCCTGAGGCCCTCATTAAAGCCGGTGCCTAGTATTAAATGCACTTCTGCCTTCAACCTCAGGTCTAGGCTTTCCTACAGCTCTAGGTTCGGGGCCCTCGTTCTCTGGAGAATCAGGCCCATTTCCAGGCTCCCTGACCCAGAGATACAAGCAATGCACTTGGCTCTGCCGACATGCCTGTGGCAGGTGTGTGTGGTGCTGAGTGGAAACAAAACCAACGCTGCTTGCGATGGGGCGGCCAGGGGGAGCAGCACGGAGCGGCTCTCTCCCGATGCTCAGAGAATGGACAGTTAGGTAAGGCGTGGGTGGGCCACGTCTGGGGCCAATGCCATGGGCAGTTCAGAGGCCCAGCCCAGCAGATGCTGACCTGCGGTGGGCAAGCTGGGAACAGGAAAACGGGGCTACCGCCCAACTCGGGGGATGGCAAAGGTTCACTCCAGGGTGATTATACCGCTTTATTATGATTGGCACCGTGAGGCCCGGGGTGGGCAGGTTACAGTCAGGGACTGATTCCTCGACCAGAGACAGCAGCACTCCCCCCAGGGCACCAGGCCCCGCCAGCCTCCCTCCCTCCGAAGCTGGCACTCCCTGGGAGCAACACTCATCACTCGAGTGACTGGTGCGGTCGCCAGGAACCAAGCACAGCGAGCTGCGCACTGTGGCTGGAAGGAGGCGGCCAGCGCTGTGCTGCTCCTGAGTCACCTCTGCCAGAGCCTACCCCAGGAGGGCTAAGTGACAGACGGTGAAAGGGTAAACGGACCCCTCCTGCAAACGGCCCCCACCGTCTCCCAGGAGCAGACCTGTCTGGGTTACAGTTCTAGGCCTGAGACACAGGCAGGCGCAGCAGTGGGAGAGGCGGCGCTGGCCTGACTTGAGCACCTTGTCAAGGGGACACTGCCCGGCGCGGGGGGCTGCGGTGCTGCTGTGGGCTGGGACCCCACGCGGTGACTCCACTTGCCCTCTGTCCTCTGGCCCAGGCAGCTCAGTGGCTTTGGGGAAACTGCTGGAATTCAAGGTGAGGACTCATCTTTTCCAGTACCCTGTGAGAGACAAAAGAGAGTTCAGACTTGACCTGGGGCAGACCCTCCACTCCTGGAGGAGAAGTAAAGTGGGCTTTCCTTGGGCAGGCCGGATTAGGTGTCCCCCTCCCCAAGCTGAGAGTGGAAGACAGTGGGGCAGGCAAGCCTGTGGCCCAGCCACAGAGAGCCACGGACGCTCGCAGGCTTCCCTCTGGTGTGTTCCTGCCGACGCGGTTTGGTCTGAAAAGCGGGAATGGAGGGGGCGAGGGGAAGTGGGGGAGAGAACAGCCTTGCCAACAAGCACATTAGCCTGACCCTGCCCTCACCCACACCTCTGCCCTGTCTCAGGATGGTTCCCAGGGTGAGACAGTCACCTGCAGGGGGACAGTTGGGGGGTTGAGACCCCCATGGGGGCGGGCTCTGGGAATGAGGCTGCCGTTCCCGGTTGGGAGGGAGAAGAGAGGACATCATAAAGAGCCCTTTATGAACACGGTTCAGAGTCCCACATTACCCAATCAGTACGGCTGGGATGAAAAGCAGGCCAGCTCCCAGGAGGAAGGGAAACCCCTTCATGAAGTTCAGGGTCGCTGGGTAGAGTGTGTTGAAGATGCCGGAGGCTGCCAAACTGGCCAAGCTATTCACACAGGCCACAGCAGAAAAGAGAGCGCCTGTGAAGAAACAATACCACACTCTGGACCCAGGTTCAAATCCTGGCACCTCCACTCCACAACTGTGTGACCTGGAGAAAGTCACTTAGCCTCTCTGAGTCTTACCTCCTGCACCTGTAAATCCTACCACATCACAGGTTGTGTTAAGGAGTCAATGAGGCCAGGCATGGAAAGCGCCTGGCACATAGGGACTGGGAAATAAATCCATATTAAAGTACACGATAGGGGCCTCCCTGGTGGCATAGGGGTTAAGCACCTCACTATGAAGCTATCCGCAGACACTGCAGTACCAGTTCGATCCCCGGCCAAGAAGCTGACCCACATGGCCCAGCAGACTCCTCCTGTTTCACTTGCTGCTCCCCTCAGCAGTGTATTTCAGCCCATCTGCTTGTTCTGCTCCCCACTGTGTCCGGTGAATCCTCTCACCTCCCGCGACTCTGGCAAGTATCCTAGTTCTTGTATGCATAAATAAATAAATCTTTAAAAAAAAAAAGTACACATGATGCTTCTCACAGAAGCCTGAGCAGAATGGTTTCTGGCTCACCCTCTCTGGAATCCTCTCCAGTTTGGGGCTAACTGCTGAGTTAATTCCTGGTTCCAACACTTCCTAGCTGTAGGATCGCTGAGTAAGGGGCCTATCCTTTAGAGTATCCGTGCTCCTTCTGTTAAATAAGGATAATACCTATTTCATAGCTTGCTGGTAACATGAACTATGCACATGAAACATGTATCAAGGAGCCTGGCCCCCTGGAGGCAGCCAGTCAGTGAGGGCTGTTTCTTCTTCCTGTTCCTCTTGGCTTCTCTACACACAATAAAGCTGCAGAAAGAAACCTACGGAGTGAAGAAATAAAGCCGCATGGTTCTGGAGACAACAGAACCCACGGTGAGGGGCTTCCCTGGTGGTGCAGCAGGTTGAGCGCTGCACTGTGAAGCATCCACAGCACAGCAGCGTGAGTTTGATCCCAGGCTGGGGAGGGGGCCCACAGCGCACAGCAGACCTCTCCTGCCTCACCCACTACTCCCCTCAGCAGTGTGTTTCAGTCCATCTGCCTGTTCTGCTCCCCGCTCTGTGGTGAGTCCTCTCACCGCCCATGACTCTGACCTGTACCCCAGCTCTTGTATGATAAATAAATTAAAAAAAAAAAAAAAAAAAGAACCCACGGGGNACCGCCCATGACTCTGACCTGTACCCCAGCTCTTGTATGATAAATAAATTAAAAAAAAAAAAAAAAAAAGAACCCACGGTGAGGCAATGTATGGACCAGAGTGTCTAACATCTCCAGATCCCCTCTGGGGCAGAAGGGAAAAGTGTGAGTCAGGTCTTCTGAGACGGGGGCCTGTGGACCTGGGCAGCTATTCCTTACAGATATGCCACAGAACCCACAGGAGGTTAAATTGTCAGAAGGAAGGACCGTAGGTGTCATCAGAGCAAACCACTCAGGTGACAGAGGACACAAGGGAAGGGACCTGCCCAAAATGACGCACCAGGCTAACAGAGCCAGGACTAGAAGGCAGATGCTGACGCCTGCTGGGCTCTTCAACAGACCTGAGTTTCAGGCTAGCTCCACCCCTTACTGAGTGACCCTGACTGAGGCGACTGAACGCTGAGCCTCCACCTCCTCTCTGTCCGATGGGAACAAGAAAACCTCCATCACAAGGCTGTTCCTTCCTCTGAGCTTGAAAACTCTCACCCCAGTGAAGCAGGGGGCTCTGGCATCCTATCTTTTTTACAGGTGGAAAACAAACACGGAGAGTGAGTCCTCACCTCAGGTTATCCAAAGGGGCTTAACCGTCCTCTGTTGGTTGCAAATACTATCTCTGAGTCTGTAGACTCAACATACTGAGGGCTCCACCAGCCCTGGGCAATGTAATGGCGGGTGCACCGGTCTGGTCACATTCTCAGGAGGGAGGGAGGGAGGAAGGAGGCAAGCTGCTGCCAGCGCACGGCCCACCGCCCAGTTCCCAACGCGAGGCCTGAGGGACCCACGCAGGTGCCGACACTCGACACTCACCGACACTCGACACTCACCGTGCTCAGACTTGCTCACCAGCTTGGAGAGCTTGGCCCGCAAGACAGGTGTGATGACTAACGACAGGAAGAGGAGCCCGTACCCTGCGGAGGAGGAAAGAATCACCTGAAATGGGACTGGGGAGAGGGATGCCCAGAGGCAGAGCGCCTCCACGGCCCGCGCAGGACCCAGGTAGCACACAGGAAGGACTTCCTTTACGGTGAAGGAGACACGGCCAGGGAGGAGTGGAGACTGGCCCTTCTCTAGGCCTGGCACCTGCCGGCTCCTTTATGAAAGAATACGGTTCCTCCCAACCATCGGAATACTTCTGTGGTCACAGCAGGCACCCCGCCCCTCAGCACTTAGCAGGGACCTGGCAGGGCACAGAAAACAAACACTGGCAGCAGAGTCAGCCCTGAGTTCCAAGCCTGACATGATCAAGAACTGTGGCCTTGGGCCCTTCACCCCAGGGTACAGCCTGGGGTGTAGGAGGCTGAAGACTGACCCTCAAGATATCAGGTCTCAGCCCCTAGAAGCTGAACAGATTGTCTTATTTGGAAAACAGATCTTTCCGATGTGATTATTAAGAATCTGGAGGTTATTCCAGATCAATAGGTTGGGACCTGAATCACAAGAATCCCTGTAAAGGGCAAGGAGAGGGTGGTTTGCCAGACAGAAGGCAGCCAGAGGAGGGGAGGCCATGGGACTGCAGAGGGGGCGCTCAGAGGGACAAGGGGCGCTGCAGCCACCAGAAGCCAGAGGGGGTGAGGGGAGCCCTCTGAGAGCCTCTGAAGAGCGTGGTCCTGGGCACTCCTGATTTTGGTCCAGTGATAGCAACTCTTGACTTCCGGCCTCCAAGATCAAGAGAGGATGATAAAGTTCTGTTGTTCTCCCAGCTTGTGGTAACTTGATGTAACAGCCCTGGCGGTGACGCTATCAAGTAACAGCCATGAAGAGCCAGAGGAGAAGCACTCGGTAAACAGTTCCCTTTCCCTCGGCATGTAGTAACTCACGGGCTCACCCTGGCGCCTTCGTTATTTCCTGCACTTCCTTCACTATCTCCCCATGTGACGCGCCTCCTCAGCAAAACCACCAAGTTCTAGAAGCAGTGGGTCCTCCAAAGTGGGGATACAATGAGGCAACGCAGGATGACGTCAGGTGATGCCCCGAGCCCCACTCTGCTGGGGCTCCCCACAGCGATGACAGCGTAGTCACCTCCCAGCCCAGGCACTGGGCCCAGCCCCAAGGCC
Source organism: Galemys pyrenaicus (assembly GCA_019455555.1). Lineage (NCBI taxonomy): Eukaryota > Metazoa > Chordata > Mammalia > Eulipotyphla > Talpidae > Galemys > Galemys pyrenaicus. Next base: position 2,935,603 of record JAGFMF010011578.1, on the reverse strand, counting down.
CACCAAGGCAGGGAGATGCCCTGGGAGAGAGAGAACGGAGCCTGGCCCCCTCAGCTTCCCCGTCCAGACAGCAGTCAAGTTAGGAATCCCACCTTTCCCGAATACAAAGCTGGCTTCGTACACGACATATTTTAGGGCTCTATCAAAATAAGTGTTTCCTTAAAAAAAATTAACTTCCTCATTCTCAGCCACCCCATCCCACCAAAAAGAAAGAACTAAAGTGAACAGGAACTTGCTATCTGTGCTCTGAGAAAATAGATTTTTTTTAAAAAACCTGAAGAAGACGACCAAGGATATTTGAGGCAGGTCCGCTGAGTCTTATCAGAGAAATGAGTATAGGGCATTAATGGCATGGACTTTGTTTAAGAACCATGAACACAGGCTGTGGGAGGCCAAGGGGCGAAACAATTAGTGTCTGAGCCACACTCTGTCTTGCTCTCCCTGACAATATCGATGACAGATAATGTGGATTAATTACTTTGCCTGTTGCAATGGCATCTTTATGAAGTTTCTGTCTTTCCTTCAGTGCAGGCCAGGAGCATATGATGTTTTCAAAGGCAATGGCATTGGGCCCCCTGGTGGCGCAACAGGTTGAGTACCACACTGTGCAGGTTCCGTGGCCACTACGGTGCGAGTTCAATCCCCGGCCAGGGAGGTGACCCACATGGTGCAGCGGGCCTCTCCTGCCTCGCCCGCTGCTCCCCTCAGCAGTGTACTTCAGTAGATCTGCCTGTTCTGCTCCCACTCTGCCTCTGGTGAATCCTCTCACCCTTCGCCTCTGGCCTGTACCCCAGCTCTTGTACGCATTAAAAAAAAAAAAAAAACCCAAAGGCAATGGCCTGGACCCTATTTGGGGGCATCTAGTGGCTGGCCCCCAACTTATACTTCGTCCCTTCAGGACAAACTGTCCCTGAGCCCACACACTTTACCTGTGAACATGAGGGGTGTGATGCTAGCGAAAGCAAAGACCACCATCCCCATGATGTTGAAGGCCAGGCCAATCTCAGCTACCCAGCTGTCGGCCAGGAAACACTGCAGAAGCCGCAGGCCCAGCAGGCTGGTGATGTAGGTGACGTGGTGCATTGCAGAGCCGTATCCTATCAGCGTGGAATCCCAGCAGAGGGGTGCGCTCAGCTCATAGAGGGTCAGGATGTCCTGGGCCCCAAAGTGCACAGTGATCACCACGAAGATGGCCAACGAGTACAGGATTAAATGCTTCCTGGACTTCTCTGGGGCGGGAGACAGGTACAGCTGGACAATGGATCGGTGGTGACGGAGTGTGAAGAGCCGGGTGAGTGTCGGCTCCTTCACCGTCTCACCAAAGCAGAATGCTGCATAGAAAGTCATGGCCATCAGCAAGGCCAAGGCCAGCCAGAATGGGTTGGCATAGCCCTGGGCCCGGAGCCAGTAGCCTCCAAGGAGGCTGGCCAGCATCCCCGCTATCCCGATGCATGATTCCAACACGGCCATTCGGATGGTGCGGGTGTGGCTGGAGCTGACGTCTGCCACGGAGGCAAAGCTAGCAGCGAGGAGGCCACCAAAGTCCCCGAAGAGGGCACAAACGATGCGGCCCAGCACAAAGAAGCCAACATGGAGCTCCAGCTGCACCACAAAGATGGAGATGATGGCCTGAAGCAGCAGACCGAAGGAGGCCAGTACCAGCAGGGGACGGCGGCCCACACAGTCACTCCAGGCACCCAGCAGGGTGGACGAGAAGAGACCGACCAGGAAGCCGCCCAAATTCATGTAGAGAGTCCAGTGGGACGTAAGGGTCTCCACTTCCTGCGAGCACATAAGTCTTACCAGGGTGCAGCTCCTAACTCTAGGTGCCCACCTCCAAACCACCGCCATCCTGGGACACAGGGCGAGGACGGCCCTCTCTGGCGCCCTAAACTTAGGGAATTTCAACTCAAAGCTGGAGTCATACCCGGAGGGGGGTACGGGAAATGGACCAAGGACCCATGCCCTTACATTTACCCCCCGCTGATGACCCCTCGAGGCCCTGCTTTATCAAGAAAAACTTTACGCACCCCTGAACCCGGCGGCTAAAGCCAAAGACCCCTTGCTGCCCTGTATCACCCCCAGACTCGTTCTCAGGTCCCAAACTTGCTCTCGCCCCGCCCACTTTCCCCCATTCCTAACCCTTTCAGTGGCGCCCCAATTTTACAAAGGGCCTGCCCCCTGCCACGCTCCTGGCCCGTCCTCGCCCCCGCTACCTGCATTTTGGGGTCCGCGCTGTGGTTGCCGCAGCCGCCCCGATCGCGGGTGCCATTGTAGCCACGGTCGGCACTGAAGCGGTGCCAGAGGTACTGCGTGGTGAGCGGGCCCTGCAGGACCAGGGAGAAGTTGGCGAGGAAGACGAGCGGCTCCACCGGGCCGCGAAACAGCACCACCGCCCGCGCCCGGCTGCGGGGCTCCGCCGCGGGGCTCCCGCGCCCCTCCATGCCCACGTCGCTGCGGGTCGGCGTCCGGGGCGCGCGTGGCGGGAGGTGGGAGGCGGGAGGCGGGGCTTACGGCGCCTGCGCCCCGCGTCCCTCTTTAAAGTCAGCGGGGGCGGGGCCTCGCCCGTGCCCCGCCCACTCGGGTTGGGTGAGGGCCGGCTAGGGGCCCAGGCCCTGGGGCTGACTCAGTGACCTCACCCGCAAGCTGTGCAGATACTGCCCTGTATGCCTCTCTGCCAGGCCCAGAAATTCTCAGAACAACAGCGAGAAAATCAATAGTTAACATTTATAGTATTGCTTACTCTGTGCCGGGCAATGTACTAAATACGGTGGGTTAATATCCCAACGACTCTGTTAGACGAGCCACTCTTAATGATGCCAATGTACAAACGCGGTAATAAAGTCATCAGGTGTTCAAGGATCCAAGCAAAAGGTTACGTGAGGTCTGATGCCGATGCTCACGTTCTGTGCTTTAGCAGAAGCAGAGTGGGTATGAATGCGGCCTCCATACAGCAGGGCCAGCTGGAAGGCTTGTGTGCCTGAAACTTCAGTACGAGCGTGCATCTCTTAGCAGAGGGCAGATGTCTGAGAAATCCCGTGGTAGACAATTTCCTCCTTGCGTGAATGTTACAGTGTAATTACACAAACTTAAAGTTATAGCCCACTTCACTATGGAAAGCAGTGTGGAGGTTCCTCAAACTACTAAAAGTGGAACTCCCATATGATCCAGCAATGCCACTCCTAGGAATATACCCAAAAGACACAAAAACACTGAGTCAAAAGAATACCTGCACCCCTATGTTTATTGCAGCACTATTTACAATAGGTAAGACCTGGAAATAACCTAAATACCCAAGAACAGATGAGTGGATCGGGAAGCTGTGGTACATATACACAATGGAATACTACTCAGCAATCAAAAAAGATAAACTAGAGTCCTTTGTAGAAACATGGATGGAGCTAGAAGGGATTATGCTCAGCGAAGTAAGTCAGAAGGCAAAAGAAAAATACTAGATGGTTTCACTCCTAGGAGGAATATAAGGGAACTAAGTAAGGGACTAAGGAAAAGATAATAACAATAACTTTAAAAAGCACACACACAACAGAAACAAAAAGACAAGGACAAATCAGAAATACTTTGTGTGGGGGGCAGGGAATGGGATGAGGGCAGAGAGAGCACAAGGGATTGAGGTGATGGTGCACTGGTGAAATGGTGGGAAGCCCATGGGGACTATACTTGATGTCAAATATATATAAAGAAAAATAAGGGCCCTCCCTGGTGGCACAATGAGCTGAGCAATGCACTATGAAATAAACCGCAGCCACTGCAGCATGAGTTCGATCCCTGCCACCAGCCAGAGAGGGAACCCACATGGCGCAGCAGACCTCTCCTGCCTCACCCACTGCTGCCCTCAGCAGTGTGTTTCAGTCAGTCTGCCTGATCTGCTCCCCACTCTGTCTCTGGTGAATCCTCTCACCCCCAGCACCTCTGGCCTGTACCCCAGCTCTTGAATGCATAAAATAAATCTTTAAAAAAAAGAAAAAGAAATAAATTTTTAAAAAAAGTCATAGCCCACTACACACTAGGCTATGTGGGATGGTTCATGGGACCACTGTCATGTATGAGGTCTCTGAAAATGTTGTTTAGCAACATGTAGTATTATGAACCAATGTTCTCTCAATAAAGATCAAACGATTGCAGCCTCGGGCTCCGCCGCTAGTTCTGCTGCTATCTTGGGCATGCTGCTCATTTCCCCAGAGGGGAAAAGTCCATGCCAGCCTTTCTTGACTCTGCTCCTCAGATTCTTCATCTTTAAGCTGGGGGTACTAATAGAACCTGCCTCCAAGAGCTACTATGGAGACCGCATCCTCTATGCTGTGTGTTTTCCTGGGAAACAGCACTCAGGCGGTTTATAGCTTGCTGCTGCTTCCTGCAGTCCTCAGACAGGACAGGGGCTCAGCCTGGGGACGTGCTCCTCCTTTGTGCCTCACCACGTGATGTGTCACAGCAAATGAGCCATTGTTCTGACGATTCCAACCTCTGGCAGGACAGAGGCAGACAATTTCCAATGATGCAAAATAAAGAATTTTCTTTTGGGGGGTTACAAACTCCCTATTATTCATACATTCACTGAGCACCCCTTATGGCCAGGCATCATGCTGGTGATAAGATTCTGGGAACACAACAGTGAAGGAAACAGATGAAGCTCTTCCCAGACTCTGGTTTCTAGAACGGTGGGAGAGAGCTAATACCCAGTCTGCCAATTCATTTCAACTGTGGGGGGCACTTTAACAAAGAGACTTGTGAGGCGGTGGGGATACCAATTCAGGGCCCTAGCCTGGGTTGGGAGGACCAGAGTCCAGAAAGTCTGATTCCCTGACAACAGAGCAGCTGAATGGACTTCTGGAGGCAGGCCCTGTGCTGAGACCCACAGGCGTAAGGCGTGGGCTGGTGGACCCTCCATTTCTGGACATCGTGACTGTGCATGCACTTGTTGCTGGCTTATTAACTATTCCCCATCTCCCCTGAGCCAGGAAGAGTCCCAGACTCTGAATAGGTAGGTATAACTAGATACATAAAAATGTCCCCCATCTTTGATCTTCTTAGAGTTAGGAAATCCCATGCTAAACACAGAGGCCACTAGGTTGTCTCCCTCCCTGCCTCATCACCTACAAAAAGGCTTGGCCTCTTAAGTCAGCTGTAGTGAGGGAGGGGTGCCCAGTTGAGACCTTAGAATTACTTTCCAGATAAAGAATGGAGACTAAGGTCACTTGGCTGGGAATGGACAGGGTGTGGCTCACCAGAGCTGGAGCCTACAGTATCCACTAAAGACCTCTTCTGACTCCTTCAAAACACAGCTATGATCAGCTTAAACTGTGAGGTCAGGGCCTCCCTGGTGGCACAGCGGATTGAGTGCCGCACTGTGAAGCATCGGTGGCACAGCAGCACGAGTTCGATCCCCGGCTGGGGAGGGGACCCACATGGCGCAGCAGACCTCTCCTGCCTCCCCCGCTGCTCCCCTCAGCAGTGTATTTCAGTAGATCTGCCTATTCAGTAGATCTCCCCACTCTGTCTCTGGTGGATCCTCTCACCCCCCACTACTCTGGCCTGTACCCCTGCTCTTGTGTGCATAAATAAAAAATCTTAAAAAAAAAAAAAAACAAAACAAAACCGTGAGGTCAGTCCCTCCAAAAAAATCAGATAGACTTTTCTCAATAGGCCCAAAGTCAACCTCTTGGCATCTCCTGTGAGAACTAGAGGTAGATCCAGGCCCAGTGAGCCTTGGGACGTCTGTTACCTTTACTTAAAGAATGCATATTGCTCTGGGTTGAGGGCAGTGAGGGCCCCAAGATCAGGAGAAGCGACCCACTTAACCTTAACCCTGCCCTAATCAAATAAATAATAACTGCTCTCCCTTTGTGACCTTCAAGGCAGCAATCTGGGGGTCCCTGAACTGTCGGTTACCAGTCAATATGTTCTCTTTATGTAAGAACCTCATTTTTACTCTCAGAGTAGGGGTGAGCTTACCCCCTTCTAATATGGCACATGAAGTCTCCCCCTCTCTGTCCTTGATGCCTCAGGTCCTAAAACATAGAATAAATATTTCTGTTCTGTTCTATTATTCTTTAGATTGTATAAACATATAAATTCTTCATACAGGGCCTCCCTGGAGGCACAGTGGGTTAAGTATCGCACTGTGAAGCTGTCCGCAGCCACTGCAGCATGAGTTCGATCCCTGCCGCCGGCCAGGGAGGGGACCCACATAGCGCAGCAGACCTCTCCTGCCTCCCCCGCTGCGCCCCTCAGCAGTGTGTTTCAGTCCATCTGCCTGTTCTGCTCCTCACTCTGTCTCTGGTGAATCCTCTCACCCTCCCCCCACTGTGCTTCTGGCCTCTACCCCAGTTCTTGTGTGCATGAATAAATAAATCCTTTTTAAAAAATTCTACATACATATTTTATTAAATTGATTTTTCCTTTGCTACCCTATCTGATGCTGTTTTGATTACTCATCCAGCTCCAGAAGAATCCAGAGGGGTATGGAATGTTTTATCTCGTGGCCTGACGAAACCAGCCAGTGGTTTCCATCTCATTCAGTGAGAGCAGAGTCACAGGGACCACTCCCCTTTCTCTGACCCCCTTCCCTCGCCATCCCTCTTCCTTCTCTGGGACCAAACACGGGCTGCCCGGGATGTGCCTAAGAGGCAAGCTGATTTTTGGAACTGAAAGAAATGAAAAGAAGGAGAGCCAAGAATAATGGTTTATGCTCCATTACCTATCTCCCTGAAAACAGAAAATAAATCTCTGGTGGTCCAGGAGACTTATCATCCCAGACTGGGGCTTGCAAAGTTGGTTTTCAATACTCATGTGGATAAACTGGGAGAACAGTAAGCCCTGCATGAACTCTGCTGGTGTGTCATGGACCCGCTCCCACCTCCACGGCGAAGAGAACCCAGGAGCCAAGGCTTACAACACCCGTCATGCCTTGAATTGCCAGGACTCTTTGCTTCCTGAAGGGGCGATTGCTGGGAACTAGGAGTTAAGCAGCCATCCTGGTATAAAACCAACACGTGCTCCTGGAGGGAGCTTGGTCTTGCCTGCCTTCAGCATGCACAAGGGCCCAGTACAGCATTACTGGCAGGACTTACTGACCAATTAATCTCTCTATTTCTCTCTCACACTCTCTGTGCTTCCCCTCTTTTCATTTCCGTTGTAAACTACCCTTTTTAAAAAGGCTTATTTATGTATACATACAAGAACTAGGGTGTAGGCCAGAGATGTGGGGGTGAGAGGACTCACCAGAGACAGAGTGGGGAGCAGAGCAGGCAAATTGACTGAAATACGCTGCTGAGGGGAGCAGCGGGCAAGGCAGGAGAGGTCTGCTGTGCCCTGTGGGTCCACTCCCCGGCCTGGGGCCTGGCAGGCGGCAGGGATTGAACTCAGTGCTGCAGTGGCTGTAGATGCCCCACAGTGTGGCACTCAACCCCTTGCACCACCAGGGAGGCCCTCTAGAATTTATTTATTTATTTATTTTTGTGTATAACTAGGGTGTAGGCCTGAGATGCGGGCAGTGAGAGGATTCACCAGAGAGGCAGAGCAGGGAGCAGAATAGGTGGATTGACTAAATACACTGCTGAGGGAAGCAGCGAGTGAGACAGCAGAGTTGTGCCATATTGTTACAGGGCAGGGAGAGGGGCACCTCAGAAGCCCAAAACCTGCCCACTCTAAATGTGTTCTGCCTTCTGCCACATCAAGACAAACATATAAGACCTTTAATGGGAAGAATTTTAAATACAATTAGGGAATAATACGGAAAAGACAAAGAAATAGTCACTAAACCAAGCTCCCAAAGTTACCCATCTCCTTGAGGGTAAAAGTCCAGCCAAATAGGATTGGCCCAAAGCAAGGCCCAAAAGCCTGCCACACGTCTAAAGTACCTTTCAGTGGAGACCCATAGAAAAGGGTCAGAAAGAGCCAGACAAGTCTGGGAGGAAAAGAGCAAAATTAAAATTAAGATGAAAGCTGCCACTGTTAACCTCCCCACGGGTCTCTCACCCGCGTATGTTCCAACCAGCCCAGGGCCAAGAAGCAAGCGCAGCTTCTTCACATGTCCCTCTGCTCCACGTGCCTCCTCCACGTCTCCTTGCTGCTCTCCATCCTGCTTCCTTCCTTGCCAGTCTCCTCTCCAGCTTCTCCCTGATCAGCTCTGCCCTCCTCTGGCTGGGGCAGAGAACCTGGAACTTCCCCATTTCCTGGGGACCACCCTATTACAGAGTGAGGGCTGAAGTAGCCTGTAACCTGTCTGTGCGAACTCCAGAGTGGCCAGGCCCAGAATACATACATGATGGCACTGCTCCCCCATCCCACCTTGGCAGATGCACCCCTTACAAAAACCCTCCTGGTTCCAGGGCAACCCTGATATAAAATGAGTTTGCCTGACTGGGTCCTCACCCACGTGCTTGAAAGACACTTATAATAAGCCCCAACTGCAGGCACACATGACAAAGGTTAATAAAGGATTTTATTTACAAAAGAAGGGGAAATAAAGTAGTGAATAACACAAGGAGAAGAGAGGGAGACAAATCCATAAATGTCCTCCCAATTCCTCCAAGCTGGAACCCAACAGCATGCTGAGAGCTGGCTCCAAATGAAAAGAGCCCCCAAGGCCCACATGTCTGCTTTTATACCCAGCCTGGCTGCTTAACTCCACCCTCAGGTCCCAGGGATGCGCTCTTCGATGATAACCTTATGGGATTTGTGGTTCTGGGATATTGTTGGTCTGGAGTGGGGATTGGAGTCCATAAACCTATTTGTGTAATACCCCATGGAAAGAAAAAATTCCAAAATCCCTGTCTCACCCTCAGTAGGATAAAACTGAGCAGGGATAAAAAGATGCTAAAAAAAATTAAAACAAAACAAAAAGGATGGAGAGCAGCAAGGAGACCTGGAGGAGGCACGTGATGCAGAGGGACATGTGAAGAGACTGCGCTTGCTTCTTGGTCCTGGACTGGTTAAAACAAGTGAAAGTAAAAAACCCATAGAAAACTTAATAATAGCAAATTTTATCTTTTTTTTTTTAGAGATTTATTTATTTATGTATACAAGCACGGGTACAGGCCAGAGGTGCGGAGGGTGAGAGAATCCACCAGACAGAGTGGGGAACAGAACAGGCAGATCTACTAAAACACACTGCTGAGGGGAGCAGCGGGGGAGGCAGGAGAGGTCTGCTGCGCCATGTGGGTACCCTCCTCAGCTGGGGGCAGGGATCGAACTCATGCTGCAGTGGCTGCGGTTTGCTTCATGGTGTGTTGCTTAACCCACTGCGCCACCAGGGAGGGCCCAGCAGATTTTTTTTTTTTAAAGATTTATTTATTTATGCATACAAGCACTGGGGTACAGGCCAGAGGTGTGGGGGGGGGTGAGAGGATTCACCACAGAGAGCAGG
>JAGFMF010011578.1:2915099-2925434 GCA_019455555.1 Galemys pyrenaicus | reverse complement strand
TAGTGGCACGGTGGGTTGAGCAATGCAATATGAAGCAAACCACAGCTGCTACAGCACAAGTTCGATCCCTGCCGCCGCCCAGGGAGGGGACCCACATGGTGCAGCAGACCTCTCCTGCTTCGCCCGCTGCTCCCCTCAGCAGTGTGTTTCTGTCCATTTGCCTGTTCTGCTAACTTCTCTGTCTCTGGTGAATCCTCTCACCCCCACCCCCTACACTTCTGGCCTGTATCCCAGTTCTTGTATGCATAAATAAATAAATCTTTAAAAAAAAAAAAAATCCTTGGGCCTCCCTGGTGGTGCAGTGGGTTAAGCAACGCACTATGAAGCAAACCGCAGCCACTGCAGCATGAGTTCGATCCCTGCTGCCAGCCAGGGAGGGGACCCACATAGTGTGGCAGACCTCTCCTGCCTCGCCCGCTGCTCCCCTCAGCAGTGTGTTTCAGTGCATCTGCCTGTTCTGCTCCCTGCTCTCTGTGGTGAATCCTCTCACCCCCCACCCACACCTCTGGCCTGTACCCCAGTGCTTGTATGCATAAATAAATAAATCTTAAAAAAAATAAATAAATAAAACCAAATCCTTTCTCCTTGGTGCTCAGAGCACAGAAGTTTTTTTATTCTTTGGAGCTTTGCTGCCAACAGCCGAAGGACTCGTGGCCAGGGCCCACCGCTGGCAGAGTGGCCAAGGTGGGAGCCCCAGAGGGGCTGCCTGTGCACCGCAGGGGTCAGGCGGAGGCAGTGTCTGCAAGGCTGCAGTGCCTGAAGGTTTAATACCCTGGCATGATGTGTTTTTTTTTTTTAAGATTTATTTATTTATACATACAAGAGCTGGGGTACAGGCCAAGGTGGGGGTGGTGAGAGGATTCACCAGAGACAGAGTGGGGAGCAGAACAGGCAGATGGACTGAAACACTCTGCTGAGGGGAGCCGCGGGTGAGGCAGGAGAGGTCTGCTGCGCCATGTGGGTCCCCTCCCTGGCCGGGGATCAAACTCGCGCTGCTGTGACGCTGGTGTTTCACAGTGTGGTGCTCAACCTGCTGCGCCACCAGGGAGGCCCCGTGATGTTTTTTGCTGACTTCTATTTAAAGCATTGTTAAAATTGCGTTCTTTTGTAATCCTGATTTATTGCCCAATGCCACAGACATAGCTGGGTGGACCAAGGATCTGACTTACTTGGCAGTAACCACAACCAAGCTTTCTAGCTGCCCGAACCAGACTGCCTCTTTACACTACTTATTACTCAATATGTTCTGCCTCTTCCTCTGCGTGTCAGGAGCAGATGAAAATTGGAGGTACATGGATGCTAACATTATCAAAAGTCCTGGAACTCACCACACCCTGAAACTACAAGTTCTAACCTAACCTGTCTGTGAACCACACTCGTTTTTTATTTTATGTGGCCACCAAGTGTAGAAACAATTCCACCTAAAAGGTCAGAACTAAACCAAATTGGTTCCCAGGCCATGTTAAAGGCCAACCACATTATGAATGTGGACTCTTTTGTTCGTAAAGGTATGCCATGTAGACGTGGCAGTGAGAAACTAGAAAAATCTGTTTGTCTTTCACACTTTGCTCTTTTTCTTTTTAAGATTTATCCATTTATGCATACAAGAACTGGGGTACAGGCCAGAGGTGCAGGGGGTGAGAGGATTCACCAGAGACAGAGTGGGGAGCAGAACAGGCAGATGGACTGAAACACACTGCTGAGGGGAGCAGCGGGCCAGGCAGGAGAGGTCTGCTGCGCCCTGTGGGTCAGCTCCCTGGCCAGGGATCGAACTTGTACTGCAGGGGCTGTGTTGGTTTCACAGTGCGGTGCACTAACCCTTTGCGCCACCAGGGAAGGCCCTTCTTGGCCCTTTTTGCAGTAGGAGTTTGCTGCTGCTTGTGGCTGGCCCTCCTTCCCCACCTCTTACCAGGTCCCTCTCCCTCCAGGGTCTCTCACAGCGTCTTCAGAGCCTCATGACTACACAGGATGGGCCTTGTCCATCCTCAGAGGAAAGGAGAGGAGCTTCCCACAGTCAAAGCCATCCTATCAGCCCACCTGCACATGAACGACACTGATCAAACACTATGTCTCCCCCTTTTTTGAATGCGTGGCTGAGTCTCCTTTCAGATATCTGCTTTACCCTATGCTGTAATTCTTTTTTTTCCCAACATTCTTTTTAAAGATTGATTTATTTATGCACACAAGAGCTGGGGCACAGGCCAGAGGTGCAGAGGGTGGGAGGATTCATCAGAGACAGAGGGGGTGGCGGAACAGGCAGTTCTACTGAAATACACTGCTGAGGGGAGCATATGCTGTAATTCTTCTGTTTCAAAATGTGCTTCTGAATATCTTTTTAAATTTTTCTCTACTTTATTTCCTGTTTTTAAAATATAGAAAGCAGGGGCCTCCCTGGTGGCGCAGTGGGTTAAGCAACGCACTATGAAGCAAACCGCAGCCACTGCAGCCCGAGTTTGATCCCTGCTGCCGGCCAGGGAGGGGACCCACATGGCGCAACAGACCTCTCCTGCCTTGCCCGCTGCTCCCCTCAGCAGTGTGTTTCAGTCCATCTGCCTGTTCTGCTCCTCACTCTGTCTCTGGTGGATCCTCTCACCTCCCACGACTCTGGCCTGTACCCCAGTTGTCGTATGCATAAATAAATAAATCTTTAAAAAAAATAAAATATAGAAAGCATAGATTGAATCTCTTTTCAAATTTATAGTCTGGTACGTCCATTGCGAGCACAAGGACGTCCCTCCAACGTAGATCCTAAAGTCGTTTCTGGAAAGGTCGTGGTGGTGGGGGAGCTCCTGGGTGATCCCCTTGAATAAAAGAGAACCTGGAAACTAGGGTGCACAATCATGCAGTTTATGGATAGTGGGGTCTCCCCTCATTTCTTCCTGTATGCATTTTTTTAGGAAACAAAGCAGTCATATTGTAAAACAATAATAATGAAGAAAAATTAGTGACCCAGCTGCTGCAAGAATAATAACAGCTAATGGTTAGTGAGCAGTTCCCATGTGCCAAACACAGATATAGCTCAACTCAACCTAATAAAGTTTTATAAGGTGGCTATTACCATCCCCATGGTAGAGGGGGAGACAGGTTTATAGAAGTCGAGTGATTTAGCAAAGGTCCTGTAGCTAATTATGAGTCAAAGTCAAGACCCTCCCCTGCCTGTCTGCTTTCAAAGCCAGACCATTCATGCCTGCATACTACGGCCTCCTGGGCCTTAGGTGAACAGCTAGCTCACTACAGAATCCTTTGGCAAGCAAACAAATCCAATTGGCTCTTGAAAATTTTTCAAGAAAAGTCACTTAAATTCATCCACATCACAACCTCCTACTCAATATTCTACAAATCCCTCTTGAGAAAGCACCAAAAGGCCCTTGTTCCCAACCTCAAGATAATTTCTCTGTCTGCTAAGTAAAATGAGAGAATGGCAAGGCATTACCCTAGAAACTTACTTTTATTTTTTTAAAGATTTTTATTTATTTTTGCATACAAGAGCTGAGGTACAGGCCAGAGGTGCAGGGGGTGAAAGGACTCACCAGAGACAGAGTGGGGAGCAGAACAGGCAGATGGACTGAAACACACTGCTGAGGGCAGCAGTGGGTGAGGCAGGAGAGGTCTGCTGCGCCATGTGGGTCCCCCCTCTGGCCGGCAGCAGGGATCGAACTCATACTGCAGTGGCTGCGGTTTGCTTCATAGTGCGTTGCTTAACCCACTGCGCCACCAGGGAGGCCCCTTCATCTGCTTTTAACTGTTTCATCTGCTTTTATGATGATGGAAATTACAAACACACAAAAAGAGTAATGCACTAGACTCCGTAGCTCATCTCTTAGATACAACAATTAACAAAATCTTGCCAGAAATTCACCTTTTTTCATTGTTTGCTGAAGCTTTTTAAAATAAATTCTAGACACTATGAAATCATGTTCTTTCATCCCTACATAGTGTTCACCTTTGAAGTACATTGACATTTTTGCACATTTTCTGCCTTATTTAAGTACAATGATATTATCATCTCTTAAAATTTGCCACCAACTCTTTGAAATGATCTAATGCTGGTTATTCAATAACTGTTTCCAGAATGTCTTTTTACGACTGATAAGCTTAAACCAGACTACAACACACCCACACAATACATTTTAAGGACATGTGGCCCTTAAATCTCTTTTGTACTAAAACAATTTCCCCCTTCCTCACCATCCCCTGCATCTATTTTTTCCCCCATGCCACTGACTAGTTGCAAAAGCGTTTTAATATTTATCCCCCCCAAAAAATGTATACATTGAATAATGATTAGTTTTTTAAGTGCCCATAAACATTCATATAAATTAAAGCATTTATGAGCTCTGGGGATAAACCCCACCACATGACATGTAAATTGATTCCTCAATTTTTGCTATCTTTAACTTCTACAGTATGTAAGAAATAGAGCACTGCTCTGCGGGAAAATGTGTCAGCCAAATGAGTGACTGTAATGAGATGGTGGAGATGTCCAGGAAAGGGTGATTAAAGGGAAAGATCAAATTTGAGGAAAAACACGCTCAACGGCTAGGACTGAGATGCTCTTGTTTGCCCCCTCGTGGTCACACCTGGTATGACATGGTTCCGCAGTCTCCCAGAAAAGAGACAAACTAACACTCAGGTAGCAAGGTATCTCTACACCTTTTTTTTTTTAAGATGTATTTATTTATGCATACAAGAACTGGGGTACAGGCCAGAGGTGCAGGGGGTGAGAGGATTCACCAAAGACAGAGTGGGGAGCAGAACAGGCAAATGGACTGAAACACCCTGCTGAGGGGAGCAGAGGGCAAGGCAGGAGAGGTCTGCTGCGCCCTGTGGGTCAGCTCCCTGGCCAGGGATGGAACTTGTGCTGCAGTGGCTGCCGATGCTTCATAGTGCGTTGCTTAATCCCTTGCACCACCAGAGAGGCCTGAAGATTTAATTTTCAATTAAACTTTTCATTTGAAGTTCATTGCAGATTATTCACATGCAGTTGTTAATTTTTTATTTATATATCTTTTACATCTTGTTTTATAAATCTTTATATATCTTGTTCATTTTTTACAATGTTTGCTTTCTTTTCTCAGGTGTAGTCCCCATAGTTTCCACCACCAGTTCACCCGTACACCTTCATCACAGTCCTATGAGATTTACGTGCAGCTGTAAAAAACAAACCAGAGATTCCATGTACACTTAAACCAGTTTCCCCCAAGGGTAACATCTTGAAAAACTACAGTGGAAGACAGCGGGTACTCTTGAAGGGGTGATGGCAGGAGCTACTAAGAGCTCAGGGGAGCTTCAAGGAAGCTGTTAGTCTTGCTTGACCTGAGTACTGTTTACTCAAATGTATTTGCTCCATGAAAATCCACTGAGCTGAACACTTACAGTTTGCATACTTTTCTGTGTGGATTATTTATCTCAAGAAAAAGATTTTAAGCTAATTTCCCCCATTATTCTGCACCTTGCTGCTCACCTGACATTTCTTTTTCTCCCCTTCAAGATTCCCTTTCCCCATTCTCCTAACAGAAAAGAACAAGGCCTGTTCTTTTCCACCATGCCAAATTTCTTTTTATTTTTTTCATTCTCCAAATCAACTTCATATAATTTCTACAAAACTCCTTCATCCCACCTCTTTGGTTTTCTCCTCATTGAATCTCCTGTTTGCACAATTAAGGGTAGAAGAGAGAGGGAAGAAAAATACTGATAAACTAGTCCTCCAGGGACCTGGAGAAAGGGAAGAAGCTACAAAGAGTTTTAACATTTTGATAATTTGTGTCCTTCTAACAAGTAAGGAGCCACATTCAGATTTTTCACCTAAGAACTTGCTACCAGTCTCTTTTTGTTTTGTTTTGAGCAAAAGGAGTTCACCACAAAGTTAAACTGAGGGAAAGCATGTTTCAGGTATGACTTGATCCAGAAGCTCAAAAGACATCTTTCAGACTAAGTATCTCTCCATCTCAGTTCTGGTTTCTTCTGTGCTAGTGTCATTCCTGCAAGTTTTTCCCACATGGTAGCAGCAGCCTCCAGCCTAATGCTGGTCTCTCAGCACTGTCCCACCCTCCTTACCCACTCCCCTTCCAGAAATGGAGTTCCTCTTTCCAAGGTTCTGGTACAGTCAACCCTCATTATTAATAAATTACAGACTGATGAGTTCGCCTAGTAGCTGAAATTGAACTGTAACCCCATAATCAGATCATTTGTAAACATGAGCAGAGAAGCTAAAGATTGTTCACACAATAAGTTTATTCCTGGCTGAGGTCAACTACAGTAACAATCTGGTTTTTGTTTTAGTTCATATGGTAACCATGTGTCATTTTGGTGGTCCATTTAATGCCATGATTTGGGCATTTTGTGCTTTTTAAAATTTTTATTTTATTATTTTTTAAAGATATATTTATTTATGCATACAAGAACTGGGGTGTGGGGGGTGAGAGGATTCACCAGAGACAGAGTAGGGAGCAGAACAAGCAGACTGACTGGAATACACTGCTGAGGGGAGCAGCAGGCAAGGCAGGAGAGGTCTGCTATGCCATGTGGGTCAGCTCCCTGGCTGGGGATCGAACTCATGCTGCAGTGGCTGCTGATGCTTCATAGTGTGGTGCTTAATCGCTTGTGCTACCAGGGAGACCCCTTGTGCCTTTTTTTAGATGACCCCCAAGCTTAGTGCTGTAGTGCCATCTAGGAATCCTAAATCCAACTTCGTTCAGCTGTGGGTTGTAGTGCCATTGGCTGTGAGTTCAATGTTCATGAATCAACAATATAGTCTAAGGAGGTCTAAACAGAAACTCATATAAAGCACAGTTATTTATTGATTGGTTAACAAAAATATGGTGACCAGAGGCTTGCAGGAACTTTATCTTTAATTTTCTGTAGGAGCAATTGTTCATTCTTAGCTTATTCAGTGTAGTTTTTGAATTCAGATTTTAATTGAATGTGTTATATAAGAGGTTCAGTCAAAAAGACCAAAGACCATGTCATCATCACACTCCTCAGATTTTTCTCTTTGCTTCCACTTTCTTTTTTTTTTTAAAGATTTATTTATTTATGCATACAAGCACTGGGGCACAGGCCAGAGGTGTGGGGGGGTGAGAGGATTCACCACAGAGAGCGGGGAGCAGAACAGGCAGATCAACGGAAGTACACTGCTGAGCGGAGCAGTGGGCGAGGCAGGAGAGGTCTGCCACACCATGTGGGTCCCCTCCCTGGATAGCAGCAGGGATCGAACTCGTGCTGCAGTGGCTGCGGTTTGCTTCATAGTGCGTTGCTTAACCCACTGCGCCACCAGGGGAGGCCCTGCTTCCACTTTCTTCTGCTCAGCTGGAGCAGCAGAAGCAGAGAGGAGCAAGCCCACCAGCTGGGGCAGCACCTACTGCTGGGACAGATCCACCAGCCCCCACAATGCACATGAGACACCCCATGTTGATGTTGGCCAGGGCTTGCAAACAAAGCATTCCTGGCAACTTTGTAGCATAGAGCCACTGAACTCTAATGGTGAGTCTCACTAGTCTGGCTTGAGTCATGTGTTATGAGCAAATCACCTGCCCAAGAGGAGGGAATGCTCTGATTGGCCAGGCCTGTGTCATCAGCCCACCCCTGTGTCTGAGATGACTGTACCCCACTACACAGACTGACTGGGAGAAAAAGGGTTCCTCAAAAGAAATCAAATGGAGTGGCCAGAACACTGGATGTGGATCCTGCTAATGGTATCATAACTGACCCCATGCATGGAAATTGCCTCTGCAGGGCCTCCCTGGTGGCACAGTGGGTTAAGCAACGCACTGTGAAGCAAACCGCAGCCACTGCAGCATGAGTTCGATCCCTGCTGCTATCCAGGGAGGGGACCCACATGGCACAGCAGCCCTCTCCTGCCTTGCCTGCTGCTCCCCTCAGCAGTGTGTTTCAGTCCATCTGCATGTTCTGCTCCCCACTCGTCTCTGGTGAATCCTGTCACCACCACCACCCCCACACACCTCTGGCCTGTACCCAGCTCTTGTATGCATAAATAAATAAATCTTAAAAAAAGAAAAAAAGAAATAGCCTCTGCTCTTCTCAGCAGACAAAAAGCTCCATGTATGGTGAATGCTATAGATGAGCTCACTCAGCATCATTCCAGCCCAGTTCTAGTTTGCCTTCCTGTGTTCTACAGACCAGAAGAGTCTACACTTTGCAGACTTCCCAATGGGTGTCATGACCTCCTCTCCCTGAAGCACAAACACCCATAGGAGAACAATATGAGCTAGGAACCATGGACTGGGTAGACGCCTGTAAACCCTCTAGAGCACATGGTACAGTTATCCCGTTCCCGGGGGATAGCGAGAGATAAGGTTCCAAGGTCCAAACTTAACTATTATGGGATTGTCGTGGCAGTGAACTGTGGCAGTTGTTATGTTACTGATGGAAAAATCCCGTGGCATGGTTATTATTTTGCTTGTTTATGTTATTCCTCAATGCTTTGGGCTGCTTATCAAACTTTGGTGCTTTGGTCTTCCCCGAAATTCTTTGAGCCACTTGTTACTATTAATAAACCTCTTTTCCAGTAAACCAGACAGAATGGATGTATTGGCTGCAATTAAGAACTTTGACTAACAATACGTAATCCAAACAGATGCTTATCGGTCATATCTACTCCATTTAGAAGAATGATACAATATCTGACAACCCCCTCTTTTACCCCCTCCCCCCCAGTAAGTCCAGGTTCTTCCTATCAGTATTTTCCTATGTTAATGGATCCCACCTTTTTAAAAATTCCTTTAGTGATATATTCTCTTCTATCTCTACCCTCTTCTGCTTATCTTGAATAAATACATATTTTTTGTTTCTACTTTTTGTAAAAGTAAACCAAATTCAGAGGACTGGCTAGACATTCGTCTTTGTTAGATACAGATGAAGAGATAATTAGTGAAATAGAAGTACTCAGAATTCATTACAGAGACGAATGAAGTAGGAAATTAAAATAGCAGTTAACAAATCTAGAGAATAAAATAAAATGAACTCTAAAATAGGTCTAATATGACTTCTTGGAAGAGATCTAAAGGGAATAGGAAGAGACAATTTTTGAAGAGAGATTTAATTAAGGAACTTCCAGAATTCAGAATGCAAATCATCAGATTCACAATAAGTCCAATTTATGATAAGTGATCCCAAAAGAAGGGTTGGGTGGAAGAAGGAGTTGTGTGCTATTAGGTCGGTATGCACATGCGTAAATCAAAGCAAACATTAACTGCACAAAGTGATACTGTGGTGACAATGTTTAATTTGGGAAGGAGAATGTGAAAAACAACCAGATAGGGCCTCCCTGATGGTGCAGGGGTTAAAGGCTCAGCACTATCAAACTATCAGTACTCACTGCAGCACGAGTTCAATCCCCGGCTAGGGAGCTGACCCACATAGTGCAACAGATCTCCCCTATCACATGTACTGCTCCCCTCAGCAGTGGATCTCAGTGGATCTGCCTATTCTGCTCCCCCCTCTGTCTCTAGTAAATCTTCTCACACCAACACCCACCATAACTCTGGCCTGCACCCCAGCTCTTGTATGCATAAATAAACAAAATAAATCTTTTTTTTAAATAAAAGGAGTATCTGAACAGAGATCTCACCCTCCCACCCTGCACCTCTGACCTGTACCCCAGCTCTTGTATGCATAAATACATAAATAAATAAAACTTTTAAAAAATCAGATAGAAATAATATACTTATAAGAGAGGAAGGAGTGATTAATGTTAAGAAGAATGGTAAAGGGGCCTCCCTGGTGAGGCAAGGGGTTGAGCACCCCACTGTGGGGCTTCCACAGACACTGCAGCACGAGTTTGATCCCCAGCCAGGGAGGGGACCCCCATGGCGCAGCAGACCTCTCCTGCCTTGCCTGCTGCTCCCCTCAGCAGTGTGTTTCAGTAGATCTGCCTGTTCTGCTCCCCACTCTGTTTCTAGTGGCTCTTATCACCCTCCCACATTTCTGGCCTGCTCCCCAGCTCTTGAATACACAAATAAATAAAACAAATATTTTTTTTTTTTTTTTAAAAATAAGACTAAAGAAAACAAACAGAGCAAAAGCTCTGCAAATATGTAGAAAAAGAAAAATTTCAAGATCCCTGTCCTTAGTTTCAGCACAAAGATAAGAGAAGACGTTGTGCACATGAAGAACAACAGACACCCAGGCCTCCCCGGTGGCGCAGTGGGGTAAGCAACGCACTATGAAGCAAACCGCAGCCACTGCACCACGAGTTCGATCCCTGCTGCCGGCCACGGAGGGAACCCACATGGTGCAGCAGACCTCTCCTGCTGTGCCCGCTGCTCCCCTCAGCAGTGTACTTCCGTTGATCTGCCTGTTCTGCTCCCCGCTCTC
>JAGFMF010011578.1:2897248-2915049 GCA_019455555.1 Galemys pyrenaicus | reverse complement strand
TCGGGCCTCCCTGTTGGTTAAGTCTCAGCACTGTCACCACTGCAGCCTGAATTCGATCCCTGGCCAAGGAGCCGAGAGCACAGCATAAATCTCCTGTCTCACCCGCTGCTCCCCTCAGCAGTGTGTTTCAGTCCATCTGCCTGTTCTGCTCCCCACCCTGTCTCTGGTGAATCCTCTCACCACCCTGGACTCTGACCTGTACCCCAGCTCTTGTATGTATATCTTTAAAAAAAAAAAAAAAAGAACAACAGACACCATCAGAAAAAGATCTCCCAGAGAACAAAACCACACCAGTGAAAATGAAGGGCTGCAAAAAAAGAAAAGTTTAAGAAATCTTCAAGACCAAAGTAAGTAAAACCAAAACAGAAAACATGAAAGAAAAGATAATCAGTTCAGAGAGATTGCCCAACCAACCCCCAAATTAATAATCCCTAAAAAAAAACCTGAAAATTGAAGAGAAGACAACACCTATAAATTACTGAAGAAAATGTCCCAGAATTGGAGGACGTTCACTTACAGTCGGAGAGAGTCCACGAATGTCCAGCACAAATAGCTAAAATTAGACCACGAGACACATGTCATCACATTTTACAGACTTACAGACCAAGAGGTGACCAGTTTCCAAAGAGTAAAAGACAATTTCCATCTGAATCAGGACTCAGAATGACTTTAGACTTCTCCAAAGAGCTACGTGACCCAAGAAAAACATGAAGTGGTGACTGCAAAATTCTGAAGAATTCTATGACCAGTCAAACCATTATTTGAAGCATGAAGGTAGAATCAGGCATTTTCAGATATGCAAGTTCTTAAGCGTTTACTTCAGATCTCCATCCTCAAGAAGCTACCAAAGGTTCGCCTCTGCCCAAATGAGGGTGTGAGCTCAGAGACAGGAAACGGATGCAGGAAACAGGTAACCCAGCCCAGATGAGAAGGGATGGGGATCTCCAGAACGATGACAAAGGGAGATGCCAGAATGACAACTGTGCCCCCCAATAAAGAGGGTGGCCCTGACTCGTGTGACTCAGCGGTTGGTCAGATGGGGGCTTGTCATAAACCACACCCTCTGCTGGTGACGAACCAAAGGAAGGAGGGAAATCATGGAGAAGAAAAGTGTAAGACCCAACTCGGGAAACGGCAAAGGCAACACAAGAAAGCAACAAAGGAAGTCCCAGAAGGAGTGTGTGTGGTAAGTTCTAGAGATTGGAAGGAGGAAAATGAAGGTCTCCAGGAAATGAAGTGGAGGTAACCGATCACCTCAGGGAAAATTGTACCAAGAGGCTTTTAGATGGTATGAGAAGGGTTAGCGATGTGTACAGAGAAAACCAAGTTAACATGGCAACTACCAGCTTAAAAATAGAAATGACAAAAGAGCCATAATCAGACATATCACAACGCCCAACTAGGAAGAAGCATGCTAGTGTAAGCACTAAACATTGATTTGATTTCGATTATTATATAACCATGTTTGATTTGAGGGTGTTAAATCTTCCTAGTACAGTTACAGCTAAATCATACTTTTGTTAAGGGAAGTTTACTTACTTTTTTTAAAGGTTTATTTATTTATGTATACAAGAACTGGGGTACAGGCCAGAGGTGCAGGGGGTGAGAGGATTCACCAGAGACAGAGTGGGGAGCAGAACAGGCAGATGGACTGAAACACACTGCTGAGGGGAGCAGCGGGTGAAGCAGAAGTCTGCTGCGCCATGTGGGTCCTCTCCCCGGCTGGGGATCGAACTCTCAGTTCTCACTACAGTGGCTGCAGATGCTTCAAAGTATGGTGCTTAATCCCTTGCGCCACCAGGGAGGTACTAAATCATGCACTCTCATAGGAAGTTGATAGCTTGGGATTTCGCTGGGCAGTTCTGGAGCATACTTGAACCCAAAGCTTATTCCGGGCTGACCACCGTCAGGGGCAAGGACAGCCTGATGACTGGGCACCTTAACAGTTTTTGTCTTGGAGGCAGGAGGAACAAAGCAGGGCCAGAGTTGCCATTGGTAATGAAGCTGTAGTCATTCGCGTTAGCTGCTTTGGTCGTCCTGTTTTGAGTTGCTGGTGTGCTTGATTTTGTCTTGTGTGCAGAGTGACCTCATCTGATGTAGGCCTTCTGTGAAATCATGTTTGGCGGAGACCATGCTAGTCTAGCTGTGGTTCCAAGTCAGTAAGATGACCGACTATCCCAGCCTGCCCGGGACCGAGGGCTTACCCAGAAGACAGGACTTACAGTGCTAGAACTAGGAAGGTCCCTGCACACTGGGATGGTAGGTTACCCAGCGGACCGGTTACAGCAGTCAGGACTTTTTTCTTTCTGGCTAGCACAATGATGCTTCATGGAGGACTTGTGCAATCCTGCCCCCATCCCTGGAATATATACGTGCAGACCATGCACACACATGCATCCACCACACATGCTAGCATGTGTGAGACAGTCACACGAGCGCCTCCCTGGTGGCCTAGAATTTAAGTCTCAGCGCTATCACCACGATGGCCTGAGTTTAATCCCTGGCCAGGGAGGGGACCCACATGGTGCTGCAGACCTCTTCTGCCTTGTCCACTGCTCCCCTGGCAGTGTATTTCAGTAGATCTACCTGTTCTGCTCCCTACTCTGGTAGATCCTCTCACCCCCCACACCCCAGTTCTCATATGCGTAAATAAATAAATCTTTAATAGTCACATGATGGGCCTCCCTGGTGGCGCAGTGGGTTGAGCAGCTCACTATGAGCAGACCGCAGTCACTGCAGCACGAGTTCGATCCCTGCTGCCGGCCAGGGAGGGGGCCCACATGGTGCAGCAGACCTCTCGTGTCTCACCTGCTGCTTCCCTCAGCAGTGCACATCAGTTAATCCGCCTGTTCTGCTCCCCGTTTCTGTAGTGAATCCTCTCACCTCCCCCCACACACCTCTGGCCTGTACCCCAGCTCTTGTATGCATAAATAAATAAATCTTTAAAAAATATATAAATAAATAAATAAATAAAAAATAGTCACATGAGCACACATCACACACAAATACACATGCATTGCACTGCTTGCTATACACATATGTAAACATGCAATCACACATGCGTATATACATGTAACTACATACACATACGCATATACACACACCCAAACACGGTCATAGACGTTCAGGCCACTAGAGGGATGGCGACAACACAGAGGCACTGAGAGTATGGATCAGTACGGAGAAAGGACTTTGAATAGCAAACACCAAGAGCTTTGTAACGTCACGGGGAGAGTCCTGGATTTAAAATTGGATGATCTGGAAATTAAATCACAGCTGTGCCATTTACTAGGTGCGTGGCCTCAGGCAACTGACTTAACCTCCCTGTGCTTCAGTTTTCCTGTCTTTAAAATGGAATGTTGTACAGATGTAACCAGGTTCCAGGATGTCATAGGTGCTTGACTACAAGTCACAACTGCTGTCGTAATGACATGTAAGTGGGCGCTATATGAGCAGAGCCCTCACCTCTACAAAGCGGTGGCATTAGGGGTAAAAACTATAGGGACCTCCCTGGTGGCTCAAGGGACTAAGTCTCAGCACTATGAAGCTATCCGCAGCCCCTGCAGCATGGTTCGATCCCTGCCACCAGCCAGGGGGGTGACCCACATGGTGCAGCAGACCGCTCTTGTTTCACCCCTGCTCCCCTCAGCAGTGTGTTTCAGTCGACCTGCCTGTTCTGCTCCCCACGGTCTCTGGTGAGTCCTCTCACCCCCTACACCTCTGGCCTGTACCCCAGTTCTTGTATGCATAAATAAATACATCTTAAAAAACAAAACCTTGCTCTAGACATTATTCTCACCCTCCCATTTGAGACCCAGACATTGAGGCCCAAAGGAAGGGAGAGGATTGGCTGTAAGGCAGAAAGTGGGTGATGCTTGCACTGCAGGAGGCGTCCTGCATGGCAGCTGTGGCCAGAGGCCTGCTCAGGGGGACCCAGCCCACTCTGAGCAGTCTGAGCAGCTCGGGCCTGGCCCTGCTGCATTCCTGAGGACTGCAGGTCTGATTTGCATAGTATGCAAAGCAGGGCTGTATTCTGCCAGAAGGCAGCTTTTGGCCCCTTGCCATCATCTGATCCACCCAGTCTCCATGGGCTTTAACCCTTACCCTTTTCTCTTGCGGGCAGGGGCGCCAGCTCCCAGCAACCTATTGCCAACTGCAGGATTAGTGAGAAGTGCTGAGCTGGCAGCTGAAGGATCGGCCTCCAGGCCCAGTTCAGCCACTGAGCTGGCTTACAGTCAAGCGGTCCTCCTTCGGTCAGCCACTGCCCTTTTCTGAAGCCTGCATCTGTCCCCGCGGCCAGTGATAACAGTAGCAATCTCGAGCCGTGCGGAGAGAATTGAATGTGAACGTGAAGATGTGAATGGGCAGCGAAGCCTGGCCCGTGGCAGGGACTCACCCTTGTGGACTGAATTCCCAGAGTAGAATAAATAAAGGCAGAGACTTGGGTGCCTGTCCAGGATGCGCCTCACGTGTCTGACCTTGGGGAAGCCTCTGAACCTTTCTGAGCCTCCGTTTCATCAGCGTGAAGATTGGCCCTAAGAATCCTCCCACCTTCGTTCCAGCTCCATTATTCCAGAACCCTGGGATTGGGACTATGAGGGTATCTCCCTTCCCACCTGAGGTTGAACCAGCAGAGTGGGAAGGTGTCCAGGTTGGGGACAGACAGAGAGAGCCCTGATCCCTCTCAAGGGCTGGTGCTTTGCCAATTCATTGGTAAGCGGCTCCGCTTGGACATCTTGGTGGGGGAGAAGGTCTGTATGAGTGTTGGGGGGAGATGGAGCTCTAGGTGCCTGATAAGGGGGTCCCGGGGGGTCTAGGGGGCTGTCTGCATTCTCTGTCAGCTCTCAGTCTCTGTTCCAGGAAGATGGCATTGAATTACCGCCCCGGGTCAGGCAAGTCTTCTCCTGCTCTGTTCTCACAGGTTAGCAAGGAAACGCCAAGGACAAAGACTACCACTGAAAGGCACATTTGTGCCAGAAAACCAGAGCAGGGGCCTCCCTGTTGGCACAGCAGGTTGAGCACCACACTGTGAAGTATCCGCTGCATAGCAGCATTGAGTTCAATCCCTGGCCAGGGAGGGGACCCACATGGCGCAGCAGACCTCTCCTGCCTTGCCCGCTGCTCCCCTCAGCAGTGTATTTCAGTCGATCTGCCTGTTCTGCTCCCCACTCTGTCTCTGGTGAATCCTATCACCCTCTGCCTCTGGCCTGTACCCCAGCTCTTGTGTGCATGAATAATAAATACATCTTTAAAAGAAAAAGGAAAACAAGAGCAGCCAGCGATCCTAAAAGGGGTTCGTTCTGGGGACGGTGTGGGTGAGGCGGGCTGTGTCATCAGGGTTGAGAGCTGGTGTGACTTGGGCTTGAGCAATGAGGAGTGTTGTCCTAGAACGGAGAAGGAGGTGGGCAGCATATTCCAGACGTCCAGGCGACACTCAGCCCTTTGGGGGCTTTGGGGGAGAGGCGCCCTGAGAATATTTAGCCAGGAGAGTTGTGGGTAGAACACATGGATGTGTGAGAGCACACTAGGAAGCAGAGGCTTAAGAGGAAAGGGAAGAAGAAGAAATCAACCCTTGCCTCGGGGTCTCCATGTGCTCACGTCCCCTCACCCGGCCCTCGCCGGCCGCTCCAGGGACGGTTCCCTCATGCTCATTCAAAAGATGAGGCAACTGAGACTGCGGGGCCAAGAGCCGGTCTCACCACCGGTGAAGGGGCAGAGCCCAGACTGGAAGTGGGGACCAGAGCCCCAACCTCTCCTACTCCTCATCCTCTTGGAAGCCGCTTCTAGGCTTTGAGAGGGGAGGAAGGGCCCAGAAGTCCTCCTTCCACTTTCGGGCAACTTCCACTTGCTCTCCTAGTCAGAGAGTTCCATGACCAGCACATACCGTGCCCAGCTCCATTAGCCTTATCGCTCCTCCACCCAGGACAATCTGATTAAATCCTGCTGTCATCAGGGAAAGGGCTTTTTTTTTTATTATTATTTATAAAAGACTGCGGTCTACAAAGACAAGCCTCTTGCTTCCCCGCCAGGCAGGGCCCACTTCCTGGCTCCCAGCCTACAAGGTCAGCACATATGACATGAGAGAAACTTTGTCACTGTACAGTGGGGAAACGCTGGGTCAGGCAGAGTCCTGCTGGGGTTTGTCAGCAACCAATGACCTCTCGGGCAAATAACCTGAAACTAAAACCCCAGAGAGCACCAGTGTCATGAGCCTAGAATCAAAGAACCCTGAATCCACCCAGCTCAGGTCATCAAAACCACAGGGACTACCATTTATTGAGTACCCACCCAGACTAGGCCCTTGCATATAGTTCTTTTTTTTTTTTTTTTAAGATTTATTTATTTATGCACACAAGAGCTGGGTACAGGCCAGAGTCCAGGTAGGTGAGAGGATTCACCAGAGACAGAGCGGGGAGCAGAACAGGCAGACTGACCAAAACACACTGCTGAGGGGAGCAGCGGGCACAGCAGGAGAGGTCTGCTGCACCATGTGGGTTCCCTCCGTGGCCGGCAGCAGGGATCGAACTCGTGCTGCAGTGGCTGTGGTTTGCTTCACAGGGCGTTGCTTAACCCACTGTGCCACCAGGGCGGCCCCCCTTGCATGTAGTTCTTCCAGTTCTCCCAGCCGCCTTCAAGGTAGGTTCAAGTCTTCTTTTCTGGCTACATTTCTATTTTCTTTCCTGCTTGAGAGAGAGAGAGAGAACTAAAGTTCGGAAAGGTTGTCCTGTCTAAACACACACCTTACAAAGCCAAGATGCAAACCTAGAACTGTTTGATTCTAAAACTCGACCTTGCTCCTCTGTGTTTGGTGAATGAATGAATGAATGAATGAATGAATGAATGAATATATGGATGGATAATGAACGATGAGGTCAGGTTCAAGGACCCAAAGATTAGAATCTAGCATAGGGCCTCCCTGGTGGCTCAAGGGGTTGAGTGCCACACTGTGGGGCTTCTGTAGCCGCTGCAGTGTGGGTTCAATCCCCGGGCAGGGATGGGACCCACATGGCCGGGAGGATCGAACTTGCGCCGCTGTGCCGCGGATGCTTCCCAGTGCAGTGCTCAACCCGCTGCCCCCCCAGGGAGGCCCCACATCCAGTTCTTGGCCTTGCTGCCTCAACAGTGACCTCTATCAGTCCTGGCTGAGGGCCCAGGGACAAGCTCCAGAACACGCTGAAAGGAGGGCTTGACTCCCTGGCACTAACCTCATAAATTATTATAGGGATTTCCCAGCACCCTCCCATCATCCACCCACTCATTCTTTCAAGACATATTGGGTGGGTATCAGCTCAAGAGAGGTGCATCCAGGTAAGCTCTGGCCTTGTGGAATTTATAGTGTGTGGCAGGGAGGGGAGGTGACGAGCCATCAGGAGAATGAGATGCAGTGTGTACGTGCCGTGACAGGCTCGCTAGGGGCACCTGAGAGATGAAGATGGATGTAATGGGAGTACAGGAAAGAGGTTTAGTCTTAGGCTAAGATTTGAAAGACAAACAAGACTTCACCAGGAAGGTGAAGAAAGGGAGGCAAGGGGAATATACCTAAGAGGAGCTAGAGCATGGGCAGCTCCCAGGAGATTCTAGAAAATGCAGGGCCTGTCGAGGATCTGAAAACAGGTGAGTCAAGGCAGGAGTGGCAAGAGTGAACGCAAAACAGGAAGGCAAGACTGGCTCTCGTAGGGCTATTCGTCTGTGGCGCAGCCTGCAAGGTGCTCGGGGATGTGAACACATACACGAGAAAATGAGAGGACCCAGCTGGAGAGGCAGTGGAAGGCAAGGGGAGCAGCCAGGGAGTCAGATTCTGGGCCTAGGATTCTTAGAGGAAGCTGTAAGCAAGGTCCCCACCCCCTTACTGCTTGTGGGACCCCCCCCCCCCACCTCTCCCAGTAAGGGCACTTCCTGTGCTTGAGCTACATCACCTTTCACCCAACCCTGTTCTTTCTCTGGGCAGGAGGCTCCTTGAAAACAACCCAGGGGCTCCCTAGCCTGCTGCTGCCTGGGCTCCTCTGTCCCTGGCAGCATCTCTGCTCTCTTCGTCCCTCAGGCTTGGCCGGCCATGCCCACAGCTGCCTTCTCTCCTCCAATCTGGGCAGTCCCAGGTCTTCCCAGTCATCCAGGCTACTGCCTGCTGCATGCAGCTGTCTCTGCCCTTCCAGGCCCATGGCCCCCAGGCACTGTCTGCTACAGCCGCCACCTCCAGGGTCTCTGTCTGAAGGCCCACCCCATGTGCCCAGGTCTGGATTTCCTAAATATTTCTGGGTCCCCCGTCCCAGCTCGACTCTACCTCCAGCTGTTTGTCACCTGCTCCTGAGGGTAAACCAGGACCTGTCTCCTCCCCCAGGACTTTCCCTCTCCTGGAGGGTCAACGGTCAAAGTGCAAGAGTCACTGACTGGGACTCCTCCCTGAGATAGTGGGAGAGCGGTGCAGGAAGAGCCCCCCCGGAGACTGCGGGAGAAGGCCAGGGCACCACCACGGCTGTGCACGGTCCGCGAGGAGCCCTGATGAAAAGGACAGTCGCTTGCAGCCTTCACTGCAGGAAACGGGAGGGCAAACAAGGGAACTGACCGAGACTTGGCTGAGAGGGCCTGGTGTGACTGCTGGCCAGGGGAAGGCTCTGCTGAGGCCTCAGGGGCCCCGCCTTCGAAGTGATTTGAAGGGCATGGCCTCAGAGGCTGTGAGAACCCCCAACATATACACAAACAAGAGTCAGCAAGTGTCTATGACTCAGAACGGGACTGTGGGTACAAAGCTGGGGGTCTCAGTGAAAGAGTAGACATCAGGGCCTCCCTGGTGGCACCAGGGGTTAAGCACCGCACTATGAAGCATCCACAGCCACTGCAGCACGAGTTCAATCCCCGGCCAGGGAGGGGACCCACATGGCGCAGCAGACCTGTCCTGTCTCACTGCTGCTCCCCTCAGCAGTGTTTCAGTCAATCTGCCTGTTCTGCTCCCCACTCTGTCTCTGGTGACTCCTCTCATCCCCAACACCTCTGGCCTGTACCTCAGTTCTTGTATGCATAAATAAATAAATCTTAAATAAAAAAAGAGTAGACATCAATTTGGAAACATCCAAGGGGCCCAGTGCACAGAGGGCCAGACTGTCTTGGACAAGAATCTGGATTCTTTCTCTGTTACTAACAAACTGTGTGACCCTGGGCAAGTAACTCCGCTGCTTCTTCGAGGCTTGTCACAGGTGGGTGTGGAAAACTGAATAAGCCGGGCACAGATTGCGTAGTGCTAGATTATTTTCCTTTGGGGAAGGCCCGGCCAGGCTCCCTTTTGGTTCCTCCAGGGCCTCAGGCCATGAGAGAGGCCTTCTGTAAAGGGAGACAGAATGGGGTATTGTCTGGGTGTCTGTAAGGCTTTGTGTGTCCTTGTGCTTCCTGATTTTCTTCACCTTGCCCTGAGCAGGTACCTGTGGGGGTGGAGAGGCCAGATCCTGTAAGCAGGTTTAGGGTGGCCAGTGGGGCCAGTGCTGTGGCTTCCTCGACCCTGCCCTTGGCCCTGCCACCCCCAACCCCCGCTCCCGGGTCGTCCATACCTTCCTGCCCACCCTGCAGAGGGCATTGGGGGGTCTCTCGGCTCCAAAAGGGCTTGTTGCATCACAGCCCAGCCATTGCTGTTGTCCACCATGTAAATGTGGGTATCCGCTCTCCACCCTGCCCCCCACAAGTTCATATTCCAACCACACAGAACTTCCTGTTCCCTCCACTCCTCCACAGTCTCACATCTTCGCCCAGGTTGAATGTATTTCCGGAAACATTCCTCCTGATGCCTGGCCTCTTCATCCTCAGAGATCACACACTTTGAGGAGCAACAGAAGCGTGGCTGAGCGTCTACTGTGTGCAGCGTCGGTGGGGAGCGGAGGGGGCCAGGAGACAGAGGCTCTGGCCAGACAGAAACACACACGCCCACTCCAGGCCTTGTTAGCTCATGCTTCCCTCTGCCATGATCCTTCCCCTTCATCTCGTAACCAAATTAGACTCAACTCAAGTCTTCGCTTACATGCCTCCATCCCCAGTGGCCCTCGCTTGGGGCTCCTGGTGCCCCCTTTCCACCTGGAACTCTCACCCTGGTTTGCACCTCTCCAGGACACCCAAAGAGCTTGTATGGATTCTAGCTGGCTCTGTGTGTGGGGACCTGTTTCCCCACCTGTAAAATGGGATAGGAACACCTAATCCTGGTGTGGTTATAGAGAGTAAACGAGGGCCTCCCTGGTGGCACAGGCGTTAAGTCGCAGCACTATGAAGCTACCCAAACTCGTGCTGCTGCAACACAAGTTCGATTCCTAGCCAGGGAGGGGACCCACATGGCACAGCAGACCTCTCCTGCCTCACCTGCTGCTCCCTTCAGCAGTGTGTTTCAGTCCATCTGCCTGTTCTGCTCCCCACTCTATCTCTGGTGAATCTGCTCAGCCCCCCGACCACACACACACCTCTGGCCTGTACCCCAGTTCTTGTATGCATAAATAAATAAGACTTAAAAAAAAAAGTGGGGCTCCCTGGTGGCGCAGTGGGTTAAGCACCACACTGTGAAGCAAACCACTGCAGCACGAGTTCGATCCCTGCCTCCGGCCAGGGAGGGGACCCACATGGCACAGCAGACCTCTCCTGCCTCGCCCGCTGCTCCCCTCAGCAGTGTGTTTCAGTCAGTCTGCCTGTTCTGTTCCCCACTCTGTCTCTGGTGGATCCTCTCACCCCTCCCATCTCTGGCCTGTACCCCAGCTTTTGTGTGAATAAAGAAATAAATATTTATTTAAAAAAAAAAAGAGTACATCAAATAGTGTACTTGTCCTACATGCTGAACATATGCTGAACATATGAACTAACTACCTACCCCCACCAGCAGTTCAATCCCCACATCTTTAGCCCAAGTCCAGGGCTGGATAGACAATCAGCAACCAGCAGTAGTCAAGGGAGGGGCAGAGGGAGCGGATGGGTGGGTGGAGACAATGGAGAAAGTGAATGTGTTTCCAGCACGGGAGGCGGTCTTTGCTGCTCTTCCATGGCAGCCGGGGGTTGGGATGCAGACCCAGGAAAAACCTCTACTGACCAGCCTCTGTTACAGCCTGCCACACACGGCCTCTCTCAGCCCTCACGTCCTGGGAGCACGCTGGGGATCATGACGGCAGATGAGGAAGTGGCTTTTCTGAGAGGCTTCCTCGGTGAATCAGCATCACACAGATCATAGGAAGCTGATGCTGGTGTCCCCTCCCGTCCAAGGGGGTGGGGAGAGCTTGCACAAGGGCTTTCCTGCCCTCCAGCCTAGCCTGGAAACTCCAAGAGGGCAGGGTGTCCCGAGGCAAGGTGGTCCCGTCCAAGGCCCTGCATGAACTTCCGGACTAAGAACCCAGCTTTCGGGGCATGAAAGGAGAAAGGAGAGGCCTGTCCAGGGGGGCTGTCCAGTCCAGAGGGCCTGGGTCTGGCCCTGGCAAGGCCAAGCGTAGGACTTCCCAGGCCCTTCCTCCCTGGCCCGTCCTGCCGCAGCCCTGCCAGCCTCCACTCACAGAAGGAGTTAACTCTGGGCTTAACTTCATGCGAGAACCTGCAGCTTTTATTCCTCGATCTTGCCCTCCTCTTTCTTTGCTAAGTCTTCCTGATCTTTACACCTCCTGCAGGTCCCTCCTCCTTACTCTCACCTTCTGGACTCCAAAAACACTCTGATTGCTAGGGTGGGTCAATGGTTAACACTCAAGCCTTTATATAAGCCTGCCCTGGCCGGTCGCCTACCTGCTGCGTGTCCTCCAGTTCCTGGGAGCCAGACGCCGTGGCTCCTCCACAGCTCTCACCATGGCCACCTGCTGGCAGGCCCTGTGGGCCTACCGCTCCTATCTAATTGTCTACCTCCTGCCCATTTTGCTGCTGCCACTGCCCCTCGTCTTGGCCACCAAGGTAAGAGCTACCACAAATAGCTGCAAGAGAATGGGGAAGAGACTGCCTGGCCAGGGCTGGGTATTCTGAGGACCACCATACCCTGCTCATCCCTCCAACCCTGTAAGCGAGGCCATGCTCTTGGTCCTCCTGGGGGCTGAGGTTTTAAGTTTAAGAGTTTAAGAGGTTAGAGGAGGATTGTGCTTGACACCCAGGAGCAGAAGCCCAAATGTCAGGTGCACCTGAAATTGGCCGCCTGGGGAGATAAGCCCATTCTGGAGGCCAGGCGGAGGCAGGTGAGGGTGGTCTGCCTCAGTGGGCCTGAGCAGGGCTAGCTGCTGCGGAGAAATGGAGGGGTAGGGGCGTAGGAGGAGCGGGCCTCAGACAGTTCGGGCCTTTAGGAGCGGGTGTGAACAGAAAGAGGCGCTCACCTGTGATCCCCTGGGCTAAGTCTGCCGAAGGCGAGGGTGGGAACTAGACCCTGGATGGCAGCAGCCGCCCCCAATCAGCAAGGGTCATGCATTTGGCTCCCGGGAGTGGAACCCAACCCCACTAACCCCACCGCCCTGCACTGTGTACCTAACTCCCTCCTCCATGTTAGTCTTGCTGTCCCATTTCATAGATGGGGAAAGGGAGGGCAAGTCACTTACCCCAAGTCCCTGGGCCAGCTCTGGTCTTGTGGAACTTGGATATTACACACTTCTGGAGCCTCTTAGTGTTTGTCAGAGTATGGGGTCGGGTGAGTCTCTGCAGAATCCATGATACTGGACATGAACTCAGGCTGAGGCCGGCCAAGTCATTATAAAGCAGAGAGCAGCGTTTTCTCCACTGGCAATGAAGGCAGGTCAGCTACCCACGCTCTGCATGTGACGTCCCTCTCTCTAAGGAGGCTTTCCGCACTACAGACTTTAGATAAAATAAAATCTGTACCGCTAGCAAACCCTCCAGGCTAATGCTCTGCAATCCACCAAGAAGAAAACCGTCCCCACTGCGAATCCCGTAACACCTTCTATAAGGAAAAGAACACAAAGTTATGAATCTAGTTAGCACAGGGCGTGGGAAGCCTCTGTCCAGGGGGAGGACCTTGAGACTCAGGCTTTGCGGTAGAAATCTGACAGGTCCCACAGCTCATGGCAGGGCCGGGGTGGGGTCTGCTTGCGAAGTCTGTGCCATCTTCTCTGCCCACTGCTTGCCACAGACAGAGAGGATACTGGGCCTGGCCCGGAACAACCCGGTGAACACTTTTCTTCCTTTTGTCACGACAGGGACGTTGAGGCAGGCTTTTTGTCCTCGGTGTCCAAAAGGGGTGAGGGACTGGCCTGTGAGAAGCTTGGGTCTCTGCCACCTGTGAGTGGCGAGGTGACCTTTGAGCTGTTCTTTGTGAGACCCCTGTGCCGTGTCCCAGCCAGAGCACATCTGTGCTGGTGCCATGGCGGCCGAGCGTTTAGACAGGTTTGGGCAAGCGTGTTCAGCCAGGAGGGAGGACAGGCGGGGGCCGTGGTTTCCATTTCCCCCACAAGAAACCACAGCCCAGCAAGATCCAGTGACTTGTCTAGAGCTCTGCGGGACGCCCGACTCGGTACCAGAAAGTAGCCCTCCTGGGAGTGAGGTGTCTCCCCTCCACTGCGCCCAACCCCGCTGCCTGCCTCTGCCCCCCAGGAGCTGCCTCCCCAGTCCTGACTCAGACGAGCTGAGCCTGCAGGCCTATCTGGGTAGGAGGCCCTAGATACCAGCCCATCTCAAGGACTTTGCTCCTGTAATTATCCTCTCTCTCCTGCATCATCAATTTTTCCCTTTGCCTGATATTTCCCATCAGCATAGCACACACTAGAACACCTCACAGCTTTAAAAACAAATGCCTCTTTTCTATTATTAATTAATTAATCCATTGTGGTTCCTATGGATTTCCCACCAGCATTTCACCCATGCACCATCACCTCAGTCCCTTGTGCTCTTTCTGCCCTCATCCTAGTCCCTCCCGCATCGACAAAGTGCCTCTGATTTGTCCTTGTCTTTTTATTTTTGTTGTGTTGTGATTTTTTTTTTTTTTACTATTATCGTTCTTAACCTTGAGCCCTTTTTTTGTTCCTTTATATTCCTCCTAAAAGTGAAACCGTCCAACATTTTTCTCTGGCCTTCTGACTTATTTCACTGAGCATAATCCCTTCTAGCTCCGTCCATGTTTCTACAAATGCCTCTATAGACAAATGCCTTTTTCTTTATTCCCACATGCCTCTGCCCATGCCTCCTGCCCCTGCTCTCTCGAGACGCACAAGGCCCGAGACGCACAAGGCCCGAGACCGCTCACCCTGCATAAGCGTTTTCTCTCTGAAGACAGTGCCCGTCCCCAGGAACTCCAGTAATGGAGCAGGCTCTCAGCAAGTGCCTGGCAACTTCCATGGCGCCAAGCCCCGTCTATGCTCCCCTTCCTCAACCATTCAGCAGCATCTGTCACGGTGCCACCCTCTTTGCAAGGCTGTCTGCTTCTTCTGGCTCTGTGGACAGCTGCTCCTGGTGGCCCCTCTGGCCAGCCAGTACCTCCTCCTCATCCTCACTCTGCGCCTAGGTGACCCGTGTGGGCCCTGGCCCCACGGGTGGAATCCCAGCCCCAACCTCTCAACGTGTCCTCCCCACCCACCGCCGCACGCCTCCCCTCGCGTGTTCTCTGCGTGCTCTCTTTGTCACCAGTCCTGCTGTCCCGAACAAAACCCCGACTGTCACCTTCCCAGGTGATTCGTCCCACAGACTCCCTCATCGAAATGCAGCTCCACCATCCAGCTCCTGGAGCCACACGGCACCGTTCCAGAGGGTTCTCTTCCTTCCCTTCCACACACACCAGCACATCCTGCTGACTCTCTCCTGAACCTCTCTGAATGGAGCCACATTCCACTGCCTCCGCCCTGGTCTGTCACCAGGATTTCTTACCTGTCTCTCCCCCTCCCGAGGCTGACGTCACCCAACCACCAAGTTGGTCTTTTCACAACATGTGATGGTATCGCTACCCTGCTGGAAACCCCACCCATCAGCTTAGAGTAAAATCTAAGTCTCTCACACCAGAAGTCCCTGGGGTTCTGCTCCTGGGGGCTGTCATGGTCCCCACTTCTGCTCACCCTTCTCCAGCGTCTCCAGCATCTCCAGCGTCCTCTCTGCTCCTCCTACTGCTTATCCCCCTGCCTGGAATGTTATTCTCCAGAAGCCTCCTCCTCATTCCTTAGATTTCAGCCTAAATCCACCTCCTTAGTGAGCCTCCTTTGCCGGTCCCTGGTGCTCTTTATTATGAAACTCCATTACTTTATTTAAAGGGCTTTCACTGTCTGAAATGACATGTTTATTGGTTTTCTACTTACTCTCTGACTCCTATACCAGATTGTAGGGTCCGTGAGGGCGGGAGGAGGGGAGCAGTGCATACTTGTCAGATGAATGAATGTAGGTATGAGGGCAAAAGGGCCCCATCCCAAATTCCTGCTGAGCCTCTCTTTCTGCAGTGAGTCCCCACTTATGTTACACTCTTGGACCCTGAGACAGGAAGGCTGAATCCCGTCTAGGCTCACACTGTGTGCACAGAACAATTGACACCTAGTGTGTGTTCTTATGTTCTAGGCATTGTGCCCAGCACCTCAGAGCATCAATGTGTTTATTTTTCACAGTAACTTCTGAGTTACTGGGAGGGTACAATTATCACGTCCATTTTACAGACATGTAAATCAAGGCCCAGGGTGGTAGAGTAAAGGGCCTAATGTCCCAGCTAGAAAAATGCAGAAGTCTAGCCTGGAACCTGGTCCTGGGGTCTCTGTCTGAGGCTATCCAGGGGTGCAGGGTGGTGCCCCCATTGTGAGTCACCTCTTGAGCCTCTACCCTCATTCTCCACCAGAACCTTCAGCCAACCCTTCCACTTTCCTCAGTCCAAGATGCCTCCTGCTGTTTTCTTCCAGTCGGGGCTTACAAAAGGAACACAGACATTCTGTCTTTAAGTTGCTTTCAGCCCAGAGCACCACGTATTTACACAGAGGTATAACCGGAGGACGTCGTGGCTCAGAGGAGGGAGAACTGAAGCAAGTGGCATTTGAGTTGGGCTTTATAGGGCAGTGAGGGATAAGCACTTGCCCAGAGGTCAAACAGCCAGTCATATAGAGCCACAAATACCGTCCAGACCCTAACGCAACTATCTGTAAAAACAGTCTCCTGGTGGGATAAATTTTGCCAGGGCAGGGCTTAGCTGAAATCTATATCGTATTTACAGGAAGAACAGGAGGCAGGATTTCTTAAGCTGAGTCACCTGAGCAACAGCGTCGTGTGTGTGCAACTAGTATACTCTTCCTGCAAGTTATTTGGAAACCCACAGGCAGCACAGGGCTCAGATGATTCACTGAGGACTGAACGAGGAGTTTGAACCTCCATTCCAGGACCGGCCTCTATCTCCTGAAACTTCCTGGCTCTCGGTTGAGAAGGCAGAGTCCAAGGAACAAAACAGATTTGGGGGCTAGATAGACCTGGGCTCAAACCTACTCAGGAGCACACGTGTGTGTGTGTAACCTCGCCCAGGCTCTCCAAGCCACTCACCTCTAAGGGGCCGTAGTCTGAAATGAGATAACCAGTGCTGGCTACTCTCTGCCTCTCATCTAAATTCCTAGTCTCTGAAGGTGCACTTAACCTCAGGCACTGTGTAGCCAGCCCAAGCAAGGAGGCAAAAAGGGTGTAACCCCTGAGTGTGTCCTTGAGTAGCCCTTGGGGAG
The DNA here is from genome assembly GCA_019455555.1 of Galemys pyrenaicus. NCBI lineage: Eukaryota > Metazoa > Chordata > Mammalia > Eulipotyphla > Talpidae > Galemys > Galemys pyrenaicus. The sequence continues at coordinate 2,898,448 of JAGFMF010011578.1, read as the reverse complement.
ACAGATTTTTGGTCTCAGCGGTGCCTGGGAGTAGGATTACAAGGAGCCAGCCTCCAAAATCAAGGGGATCAGGGCCTCCCTGGTGGCGCAGCGGGTTGAACACAGCACTGTGAAGCATCTGCAGCACAGCAGCGCGAGTTCGATCCCTGGCCAGGGAGCGGACACGTATGGCACAGCAGACCTCTCCTGTCTCGCCCGCTGCTCCCCTCAGCAGTGTGTTTCAGTAGATCTGCCTGTTCTGCTCCCCACTCTGTCTCTGGTGAACTGTCTCTCCCTGCTCCCTGCTGAGCCTCTGGTCTGTACCCCAGCTCTTGTATGCATAAATAAATAAATCTTTAAAAAAAAATCAAGGGGATCCCTGGAGTAGAGAGGTTTTCCAACTTGGACTCTGCTCCCAGATCTAGTTCATGCTTATCAGCACCTGCCAGGTGCAGGTGAAAAGTGGCCCAACAAGGTAGAGTCTTTCACAGAAGTTTCCTGTCTTCATGCAGCAGCGAGGCCCAGGGCTCTGTGAGGACCAGCCCCGGGAGGAGTGTGGGAATGGCTCATGCATCACGGCTCCCACCTTTGTGCCTCTCTGCGGCCTGCTGTTTTGCTCTTCAGTGGACACGGGCAGGCCTGGTCTTGGGCCAAACCATGATGTCAGGGCTCTTGCCCCCACTTTTGTTTTCTCTGCCACTCAGACACTTTTCCCTTTGGGCTCTTGGAGCAGCAGATGATGCAACAAAAGCATTCACATTAAGGTGCAAAAATAAACAGAAAATCACCCAAATGAGATCAGGCCAACGGATAAGGAGGGAGCCTCAAAGGCATACTGGGGGTGGCAGAGCTTGTGAGTGGGAAAAGGGAAAGCTTCAGGTGTGGCTGGCTGGAGGCTGTGATGGGGGAGGCTGCAGGTGGGCTTGCCAGAAGCAGGCACCCTATGGGATTGGTTAGGGGAGCATATTCAGCTTTCACTGGCTGGTCCTAGAAATGGGGCTAGAGCGTGGGGGACAAAAATTAAGGAAGTTGGTAGTCACTGAACTCATGCTGACGGGGGCCAACTCTGGTACAAGTTGTGGCTTTGCATCCTGGGTCAGCTGCAAAAGAAGTTGTGGGACATATTTTTTTTTTAAAGATTTATTTATTTATGCATACAAGCACTGGGGTACAGGCCAGAGGTGTGGGGGGTGAGAGGATTCACCACAGACAGAGTGGGGA
>JAGFMF010011578.1:2853512-2891203 GCA_019455555.1 Galemys pyrenaicus | reverse complement strand
CTCCCCGCTCTCTGTGGTGAATCCTCTCGCCCCCCGACACATCTGGTCTGTGCCCCAGTGCTTGTATGCATAAATAAATAAATCTTTAAAAAAAAAAAAGTGGCAATTCAGAAATGCAGGCACTTCTTCATGAAGGCGTTAAAATGGGATCGTGTTGATATAACATGGCAAAATAGTGATGGAGGTAAACAATATTTCGAGATAACCTCAGCAGCTGATCTGGGCAGGCGTCCGTTAACTGAGAGGCACGATTGGATATCCCGACAAAATCACTGCTGACGGTGGTACGGTTTGTGGCCTATGTTCATAGCCTTGGTTAGCCGCTAGTAAAAAGATGAAGTCGTTTTCCCATCCAGCTTCCTCACAATTCTATGCGCCCAGTAAGAAGCCAATGACCCAGGGAAGGCAGGTCAGTGAGTCATGCAGCAGTGGGCAGGGAGGGAGGGAGCAGGCAGAGACCAGAACTGCCGGGCCAGGGAGGGCTTCTGAATAGAACTCTGCAGCTGGTTTTGACTTTTGACTCAGAGACAGACAGACATACAAGAGAGGGGCACAGGGAAGCTGTGAAGGGGCGGGAAGCCGTAGATGTCAGGCCGGGACCCCCAAGGGGCAGGGATGGCATTAACATCTCCCTTTGGAAGTAGAAACGGGGTCTCAGAAGTGAAGAAACTTGCCCAAGATGGTCCCCAGAGAAGATTAGTTCTGTTTGGATTCAGAGCCCCAGCTTACCCCTTGCACACACCACTGTGCAACCAGGCCTGAGGCTGGGGGACACCCCACAACTGTGAGGAATGGAACTCAGGGTAGAAGGTAACAGGGGGACTCAAAGAACCAGGTGGCTTGGCATCTTCACTTACAGTCTGTGTGACATTGCGATAACTCATTTATCTGCACCTTTGTTTCATCATCTGGAAGATGAGACCAAGAGTCATCACCTCACAGAGCAGCCGAGTGCCATTTTATTTTTTTTAAAGATTTATTTATTTTTGCATACAAGAGCTGGGGTACAAGCCAGAGTCCAAGGAGGTAAGAGGATTCACCAGAGACAGAGTGGGGAGCAGAACAGGCAGATGGACTGAAACACACTGCTGAGGGGAGCAGCGGGCGAGGCAGGAGAGGTCTGCCACACCATGTGGGTCCCCTCCCTGGCTGGCAGCAGGGATCAAACTCGTGCTGCAGTGGCTGCGGTTGGCTTCATAGTGCGTTGCTTAACCCACTGCGCCACCAGGGAGGCCCTTTTTTTTAAAAAAATTTTTTAATAAAGATTTTATTTAGTTATTTATGCATATAAGAACTGAGGTACAGGCCAGAGGCAGAGGGTGATAGGATTCACCAGAGACAGAGCAGGGAGCAGAACAGGCAGATGGACTGAAACACTCTGCTGAGGGGAGCAGCGGGTGAGGCAGGAGAGGTCTGCTGCGCCATGTGGGTCCCCTCCCTGGCCTGGGATCGAACTGGTGCTGCTGTGGCCGCAGAAGCTCTGCAGTGCGGTGCTCAACCCATTGCACCACCAGAGAGGCCCCCGAAGTGCCATTTTAAAACATTTGAACAGCCTCGAGCACACGCCTGGCATAGTCTAGTCCTGGGACACGTCACTGTTATTATTCACAGACTTTCTTCTTGAATCAGCAGGGTGACCCTCTGTCCCAACCCCTCGTCTCTGGCTAGAGAAGAATGCAGGGTGGGTGGACAGAGGGCCCAGGGCAAGTGGCCCAGAGGGAAGATGAGGGAAGTGGTTGAGGAAACAGCCGCTTCAGCAGAATCAGCCTCCTGCTCTTGAGAGGGGAGGGGAAGGAAGAGGGGTGGGTCTCTGGTCAAGGGTCAAGGTGGCCCCACCCTGGAGCCAGGAGTTATCCAAGGTGAGGAGCGCTGGTGGAAGTCTGATGAAAAGAAAGTGAGACCGACCTGGACCTCGCTGTGCACTGGCTTCGCTTGCAGTTCCTAGGCTGTGGAGGGAATGCCCCTGAGCAGGGCTGTCAGACCCCATCCCGGCCCTGCCACTCTCTAGTTCTGTCACTCTGAGCCATGTACCTGTGTAACAGGGTGGTCCCAAGAAAAGGGGAAGTTCCAAAAATCCTGGTTTTGCCCTAAGTGGGTGGAGCTGAAGAAAAAAAAAAGATTTTTGCAGAGAAGAGAGGAGAAAAAAAGGAAGATGGAGAACAGCAAGGAGACCTGGATGGGGCACGTGGAGCAGAGGGACATGTGAAGAAACTGTGCTTGCTTTTTGGTCTTGGACTGGTTGGGACAGATGTGGGTGAGAAACCCGTGGGGAGGTTAGCAATGGCAGCTGTCATCTTAATTTTGATTTTGCTCTTTTCCTCCCAGATTTGTCTGACTCTTTCTAACCCTTTTCTATGGGTCTCTACTAAAAGGTCCTTTAGATGTGTGCCAGGCTTTTGGGCCTTGCTTTGGGCCAATCCTATTTGGCTGGACTTTTACCCTCAAGGAGATGGGTAACTTTAAATGCTTAACTTAGTAACTATAGTCTTTGTTCTTTCTTTATTGTACCCTAGTTGTATTAAAGTTCCTTTCCATTAAAAGTTTTATGTGTTTGTCTTAATGCAGCGAATGGCAAAACCCATTCAGAGAGGGCAGGCTTGGGGGTTCTGGGTGCTCCTCTCCCTGCCCTGTAACACCTGCTCCAGCTCATCTGTAACAGTGGAGTCGTTTCTAGAGCAACATGAAAACACCCGGCCCTTAAGAGTTGCTCTCTAAACAGCAGCTTCCTCTTCCCCCAAGCCACCTGCGAGGGACTCTCCCCAAGCTCTGTTCAAAGAGCAAGAAGCCCTAAGAGTGAGCCTTGTCGGTTCCCAGTGGAGAGCCAGAGAGGGGCAGGGCAGGGTCCCCGGCCCCATTGTCGCGCGTGCAGCCCCCTCCTTCAGCAGCAAGGAGCAGGCAGTGCCCCTGCCCTGCAGACCCCCTCCAAGCTGAGCATTTTCTTGCCCTTCCTCCCTCGGGTCCTTGGACTTGGGGCCCCACGGCTGGCTTTCACAGGCTCCTGGCACCGTCACTATTGGCTTGTTTTCTCTGGGGGCAGGAGATAACATGACTCCCGGGTTCAGTCCTGCCCCTCCCCACGGCTCTGCTCCCCTCCCCTCCGCAGGAAGCCTACTGCGGCTACAGCATCATCCTCATGGCGCTCTTCTGGTGCACGGAGGCCCTGCCCCTGGCCGTCACCGCCTTCTTCCCCCTCATCCTGTTCCCCATGATGGGGATCATGGATGCCTCCGAGGTAAGCCTCCTGCGTCCACAGGAAGAAGGTGGGGGGGAGCCCAGGACAGAAGAGGTCATCCCTAGAGTGGTAACCAAGGAAGCTTATCACAGGGGTGTGGGGAGAGGGGTCCCAGCCTCTGACTGGCAGGTCAGAGAACACTAGAAGACGAAGATGTGGGGGGACAGGTAGTAGAGGGGTGCCACAGGATCACCTAGAGGCCTAGTTAAAACACCCATTGCTAGACAAGGACAAGTTGGGGACACTTGGTAGGGAGGGGGGAGGGGGAGGGTTGAGGGACTGAGGTGATGGTGCACTGGGGATATGGCAATGGGGACTACATGGGGATGACAATTGATGTCAAATATATATAAATTAAAGGGGAAAATAGAATTAATTGATTGATTGATTGATTAATTAATTAATAAAAAGCACCCACTGCTATGCCCACCCAGAGTTTCTGATTCCGTAGACCAGGGGCGCATTCCAGGGTGGTGATGAGGCTGGCCTGGGAACTACACCTGGACAACAGCCACTCCGGCTTGTAGAGGCATCTAAACTCTTGATCTCCTGGTCCATGGCTAGAAAGATCAGTGGGATCAAGCTCAGTTGTCTCCCAGTCATTCCCGAGGGGAGAGAAAATGAGTTTGGCAGAAAGGAGTCTGATGAATATTAAATTGTAGGTAGCCCAGAGACCATGTCCATTTGGTTCCAGGAACCCAGGGGGCCTACCTCTGTTTGTGGGAGTGTCCGAGGGCTCCATAAGCCTGGGGGGAGAAGGGGGGGCCCAGGGTCTTCCTGCCTCCCAGCCGCCCCTGCCCACCAGGTCTGCATCGAGTACCTCAAGGACACTAACATCCTGTTCATCGGGGGCCTGCTGGTGGCCATCGCGGTGGAGCACTGGAATCTGCACAAAAGAATCGCCCTCAACGTGCTCCTCATCGTGGGAGTGCGGCCTGCCCTGTGAGTCCCACCAACCAGGCCAGCAGAAGTTGGGGCAGCATGGCATTGTGGGAGTCCAGTCCCCAAGGGGACGCCGGAAGGCCAGCGTGTCCATTTGTCTGTGTCTAGGCTGATCCTGGGCTTCATGTTGGTCACGGCCTTCCTGTCCATGTGGATCAGCAACACAGCCACCACGGCCATGATGGTGCCCATCGCGCACGCCGTCCTGGAGCAGCTGCACAAGGCCCCCAAGGGCAAGGACGGGGATGAGGAGGCGGGCACGGACAACCCCACCTTCGAACTCCAAGAATCAAGCTGCCAGAAGGAAGAGACCCAGCTTGGTGAGGCCAGACCCGACCTTGGTCCTCGCCCTTGGGGTTCGGAGGAGATGCTCCTCACAGGAGTAGTCATCTTGGAGCCTCGAGGGAAAGAAAAGGAGGCAAGAAGAACAGGGGCTAATTTGTCCCCTGTTTTGCCCAGCGCTTTCCTGGCTTTAATCCCATAATCCTAGATACTGGGCCACTCCGGCAGGCAGAGAACAGGAGTCTGGGTGGGCCTTCAGGATTTCCAGCTCCATTATTCCTGTGTGGTTTGGTTAAGACTCTCCCCTTCTCTGTGCCTCAGTTTCCCTCTCAAGATGGAGATGTTGGGCCAGATGGGATCTGAGGGCCATCTTAGCCTCAGTGAGCCATCCCCTGGTGAATATTGGGGCACATCTAGAGGCAGTCTCTTCCCCCCCCCACCCCTGCACCCCTTTGCCTAGGTCTGGGCTCCTCACTAACAAGGAGCCAGGAGGCCATGGAGATCTAGTCATGCTCGCTGGAGCTGGCCCACCTGAACTCTCTCTTATTTCCAGACAACGGCCAGGCCCACCCAGTCCCAGCTGCCCCTTCGGGGATGACCGTCCACCAAACCCAGGAGCAGCTCCGCTTTAGCCAGGGCATGAGCCTGTGCGTGTGCTACTCAGCCAGCATTGGGGGCATTGCCACGCTGACTGGCACCACACCCAACCTGGTGCTGCAAGGCCAGATCAACTCGTGAGTGGCAGGGGCTCGGGGTATGCACCCCCATGGGGTGGGAGGCCTGGGGGGCTGGGGGTCAGGAATGGGCCCATTATGCAGCAGCCTCATCCCATTTTAGGCTCTTCCCTGAAAATGGGAACGTGGTGAACTTTGCCTCCTGGTTCGGTTTTGCCTTCCCCACCATGATCATCTTGCTGCTGTTCTCCTGGCTATGGCTGCAGGTGATCTTCCTGGGGTTCAAGTAAGTGGAGGACTGTGTGAGAAGAGCCCAAGAGCCTGCCCTTATGCTCTGGAATCTTCTAGTTGAGGCCAACTGGCTGCTCCAAGGAACCATCGTGGAAAACAATATAACCACTGTCCCAGGGAAGTCTCTTGCTCCCTCTGTGAGGGGGTTAGCAGACAGAAGGATTATTCCACTTGGTATATGAGAAACTGTTGGCATACGAGACCAGGACAGTTGAGATCTTCTACACAAGTACATCTGTCAGTACCAGGTTTCCTGATGCCTGAGCCAGGTCCCATCCCATAATGCTCCACAGTCCTTTGCTTAAGGAACACTCTCTGAGGTAGTCAGTTACAAAAGCACCTGTTGTGCTCAAAGCTGTCCTTGGAGCTCACTGGGGGGCTGTAGCAAAGGTGCTATAGAGCAAGGATTCCAGAAGGCCCTTGGAAGAGATGATGGTAGAACCAACTTTAGTCAGACTCAAAGTTAGCCAAGCAGAGTGTGGGGTCAAGGTTTTCCAAACAGCAGGAACATCCTTTTTTTTTTTTTTAAAGATTCATCTATTTATACATATAAGAGCTGGGGTACAGTCCAGAGTTCAGGGCTGTGAGAGGATCCACCAGAGACAGAGTGGGGAGCAGAACAGGCAGACTGACTGACACACGCTGCTGAGGGGAGCAGCAGGTGAGGCAGGAGAGGTCTGCTGTGCCATGTGGGTCCCCTCCCCAGCCAGTGGCAGGGATCGAACTCATGCTGCAGTGGCCGTGGTCTGCCCCACAGTGTGTTGCTCAACCCACTGCGCCACCAGGGAGGCCCCAGGAACATCTTGCACTAGGCAGAAAGGTAAGAAACAGCATGAGGTGTTCAAACACACAGTTCTGTTTGACTGAAACAAACAGCAAAATGGAGTGTCCAGAGATGAAGTTAGAGGGGAAGACTACTAGCTTATGTGCCACATAAAAAGTATCAAGTCCAAAAGTAATAAGTAGGTTTTATTTCTACTTTCAACACTGGATTACTGGTAACCACTAGAGCTCTGAGTTGAAAATATTTTGAGACCTTGCTAGGGCTCAGTTGGGATTGAGTCTGGGATTGATTGGTGATGTCTGATGTCAGTCCCAGCCAGGAAGGATTGATTAGTGATGTCTGATATGAGTCCTGGCCAGGAGTGGTGGCCTGCGTGGTATTGTGGGAGAGTTGTTTGCCCTTCCTGCCCTGGCAGTGGGACGCCACTGAACATTTTTAAGCATTGTTGCTGGACTTTGGAAAAGTCACTTAGGTGGATATGAAGAAGGTGGGTGGAGTTTGGGAGCTGATGCAAGGCAAGGTGGTAGTCCAAGAGACCAGCGCAGAGCCAGGCATGGCCCTTACCCGTGAGGAGTTCACAGTCCAGCAGGGTAGTTGAGATTTGCCTGAGTGAAAAGTTAAATGTCAACACGAGTTAAGCAAATGGCACACAGATGAAGACAGAAGTCTTCTGTGTGTGCCTGCAAAGATGATGTGGGTGGGGCTGACATTGCAGGGGATGCCCAGAAGCAGGCAGAAGGAGGAGGAGAGGGTTTCCTGAAAAGTTGTGGGAGGAGGCGAGGGAGAAGTGAGGACCAGAAGGAGGCATGGGGGTCAGGCCTCTGGGTCCTCATCCTCACTCTGCACAAGAGAAGGCTCAGCACAAAGGAACTCTTGGAGCAACAGGGTCAGTGGGGCAGATGGAGCAGGGCCAAGCCTGGGAAACCCGGCTTCTGCAGCTCCAGGCTTGCACTTGCCAAAAAGAGTCACAACCCTCTGAGAGACTCCTGCTCGTCTAGAACCTTGGGAAGATCCGGGGCTCTATAATAGCAACCCTGAGGTGGCCTCTGCAGACCTCAGTTTTTTTATCACAGGCACTCAGAGCCCCTTGCTCCCCTGCCTGGTGTGGGGCCCTTATAGCTGCCCCTGGCCCTCTGCCTGCAGCTTCCGGAAGAACTTTGGCATTGGGGAGCAGTCACGGGAGCGAGAGCAAGCAGCCTACCAAGTCATCAAAACAGAACACAGGCTTCTGGGCCCTATGACCTTCGCAGAAAAGGCCGTCAGCTTCCTCTTTGTCCTCCTGGTGGTGCTCTGGTTTACTCGGGAGCCGGGCTTTTTCACTGGCTGGGGCAACCTGGCTTTTGCCAACGAGAAAGGAGAAAGGTGAGCATTCTAGGAGGAAAGGGGATACTTTTGGGGTTCACCGGGTTAAGGGAGAAGGGATGGGAGTAGACAGGAGGTAATGCTTGTGGGGCGGGGACTTGCCAGGGGAGGTTGGCCTGTCTGTGGGAGGGACCCCTCTCCACCACCCCTCCACCCTGTGACCCCAAGCTGCCCTGGCCACTAAGCCTTCCCAATCTTCCCACCCACAGCATAGTGTCTGATGGGACCGTGGCCATCTTCATCAGCATAATTTTGTTCATCGTACCCTCCAAGATCCCAGGGTTAACGGAAGTTCCCGGTAAGCACCTGGACTGGGTCAGGCAAGTCTCCTCAGGCAGCCACTGCCTGTCAGCATGGAAACTGCCTTTGACCACACTTGACAGGAGTAGCCAGAACCCAGAGGGATTGGGGTCACTCGGGGGTGCAGGGACTCAGGGACAGAGTCGCTGAGAGGTTTGCAGAACTGAGGGTCCCCCTTCTGCATTAAGCTCTGGTAGGGACCGGTACAGAGAAGCCCAAGCGGGGGGACGTATGGCCTGTTGGCGCTCGGTGATCCATCCTTCTGTTCTTGGGGAGCAGGAAAACCAGGGAAACTGAAGGCCCCCCCGGCTCTCCTGAACTGGAAGACAGTAAATGAGAAGATGCCCTGGAATATCGTGTTCCTGTTGGGTGGTGGCTTTGCCCTGGCCAAGGGCAGCGAGGTGAGAGACCCCTTCCCCTCCCTGGCTGTTTGAGGAGGGCACTGTAGCCGGAGAAGAGGGGCTCTGCTTCTGTTCTACAGTGGGGAGACCTGATCCTTACTTAAGAACCCCCAGCGGGCAGAGCCTTTTGTGGCCTTTGGAGAGAAGGGAAGAAAACACACACGAGAGAGAGACCTCTCCCTACTGGAGTTCTCAAAACCTAAAGGAAGGTTCTCAGTGACCACCACCCTCCCACTCCTACTGCCCTCTCAGCACACACCGAGCCAGAGAATGCGTAACTTCAGCATCCCAGTTAGCTGGGGTTGGGTGGATGCAAACTGTCTGCCTTGACCACCAGGGGGTGCCATGATCACACCAGGCAGGTTCTGGGGACCTGGGCATTATTCTCAGAGCCTTCAGGAGGGAAATCCCTGAGCCTGCACCCCAGGGGCTTAGTGTTTCAGCTGAGTTCCTACACCATAGACAGGAGACAGCTTCCTGGGGTTGGTATTGTTTCCTGGGACTCCTGGGTGAGCAGTTAGTTCATCCGTCAAGCATACCAGCTGTGCCAGCCACTATTCTGGGCGCTGGGTGGGCAGCGCAGCGTTCCATGAGATAAAGTCCCAGGTGCCCGGAGCTCGGTCCAGTGTCCCAGCCTGGGCAGGCAAGGACTTGGGGCAAGGCCTTGGGGCTCTTCCGACCCTATGGACTGTCTCCCCACGAGCCTTTTCTCAGTGTCTTTCCCTCCTTCTCAAAATCAAGGTCCCCTCTGCCCCAACCTACTTACTGGGCTAGAGGTGGTGGGGCGGAGGCTCTGGTTGTCCAGGGACCTCCTGAGAGAGGTCAGGAGAGCAGGAGTAAACGACAAAGATCTTTACTCACTTCGAGCCCCAGTCCCCAAAAGAGCCTGACCCTTTTCCAAGCTTCTCAACTGACACTTGTCCCCACATTCAGCTGTTCTTCAGTTCCAGGCAGGGGCCCTTGGTTCTTGCTGGGTCTTATCTTCCTTCCAGAGCTACTTTGACTCTAAAGAGCAGTGGGCAGGACCAGGATGCTCCTAGAGCATCAGCCGGAGGCTCGGGCCTGAGCAGCCCAGCTTCTCCCTCACGTCCTCCTCGGTCCACAGGAATCGGGCCTATCAAAGTGGCTGGGGGACAAGCTGACCCCGCTGCAGAGCATTCCACACCCTGCCATTGCCTTCATTCTCTCCCTCCTCATCGCCACCTTCACCGAGTGCACCAGCAACGTGGCCACCACCACACTCTTCCTGCCCATTCTGGCCTCCATGGTGAGCGGGCCCCCATCTCCTCGGGGCAGCCCTCCTGCACCCCGCCCACGAGTCCCACCTCCAGGCCAGAGTGTATCTCTTCCCCTTTCCTGCAAAGGACCCCTGGGCTTCCCCCTGCCCTACACTGAGGGCTGCTCTGGGCCTCCGGACCTCTGGCCTCTTACTCACCTCATCCCTGGTGACCTCACCCCTTGGGTATCCTGATGGCGCTCACGGCAGCCTCACCCACTCCCCTGCCCAGCCCCTGTTCTGGTCATTCCTGAGGTGACAGGTGAAATTGCTCCCCAGAGCGTCCCCAGCCCCTTCCTCCCCAAGCGCGTTCCCGCAGCCTTTGATGACACCCCCGAACCTCTTTGAGATCCGTTTTATGGGCCCCTCCCCTATCCACGCCCCGCAGGGCAGGGCTGCACACTCATCCCCTACGGAGAGGTCAAGGGGCCCTTCCCAGGTCACCCAGGGCTTCACTGCAGAGGGGTGGGCTCATGGCCAGAGTGTGCACTGTGTGTTTTGGGGGGGGTTGTCCCTCAGAGGGGAGCAGGGCAATGGGGGCCACGCCTTTCCCTCTGGGGTGGGAACTGAGACCAGCTCTGCTACCGCCCCTCCGCCAGGCTCAGGCCATCTGCCTGCACCCTCTGTACGTCATGCTCCCCTGCACGCTGGCCGCCTCCCTGGCCTTCATGCTCCCCGTGGCCACGCCGCCCAACGCCATTGTCTTCTCTTTCGGAGGCCTCAAAGTGTCTGATATGGTGAGTGGCGAAAAGGCCTGAACACCTGGGCACCCCTTCCCGCTTTGGCCATCCACCTGGTGGGCCACATGCAGCCTAGTGTCTCCGCGAGCTGAGTTGAGAGTGGACCCTTCTCCACTCCAGGGGACATCAGCCCTGGTGGAGCATGTTCAGGGCAGGCCATGAGAAGGAGGGAACAGGGTAAGTGCCAGGCACTGAGAGATGGACTCAGCGAGTGCAAGGCCCTGCACCGGGGAAGCTTGGGAAGCTTGCAAGGAGCAGCTCCTCCTGTTAGCACTGGGAGGAATGCAGGGGCAGGGCCATTGCCTGGTGCTGCTGGGTAGACCCAGGGACTTCCCAGAGGGGTTTGCTCCCAAGAGTGCTCCTGAGCTCCCGACACCTGCGGGATGGTATTGACCTGCTTAGTCCAACGGATTCTCCACGCACCAGGCCCGCACGGGATTCCTGCTCAACATCCTCGGCGTGCTGGTCATCTCGCTGGCCATCAACACCTGGAGCCAGCCCATCTTCAACCTGAACACCTTCCCCTCCTGGGCCCAAGTCAACACCACAGCGCACTGCCTAGGCGGCCAGCTCAACCCCACCACGCCCAGCCCCTAGACCAGGGAGCCACCTGGCCAGGATCAGGGACATCTGCCCGTTCCTACTCCTCTGAGCCAGGAGGGGACACCCCAAGCTCCAAGTCACACACTGAGAGGCGGACATATGTCTATGTGTTAAGGGCGGTGTGAGTGTGCTCGGTCCTGTGTGTCAAAGAAAATGCGTGTGTGTGTGTGTGTGTTTGTATTTGTGCATGGGCGGGTGGATGGAGTGTGTGCAGGGTGCTTGAGGGGGGGTTTGTGTGCGTGCATGGAGGTCTAGGCGTGCATGCTTGACAGCGCACACATGAGTTCACAGACACTACAATACGCCCTCTCTAGCACCCCAGTTGTCTCCCCAGCCTGGTGTTCTTGTTGCACTATATTTATTGAAACTCAGGGTAGGGGTGACCCAGGGAGCAAGTGGACCTACAGTTGCCATGGCAATAGTCTCTGGGTCCTGCCTAGCTACTGAGCTCTCCCCAGCTCCTCAGGGTCCGGCGGAGGGTTCAGAGGAGGGTTCAGATACTAGTCACATTAAAGTGTTTTTCACTAGTCTGATACGGTTTCTTCACAACGACGTGCAGGCCTGGCCACAACATGGCTCAAGCCCCAGGTTGGGGGTATGGTGGAAAGGCAGCTGGCCTCTGTCCCGGTGGGCAGCCCCCTTGGCATCCCTTCCAGCCAAGGGAGCAGGTAATGGCCGGGAACCCCTGCCAAGGCTGATCAGAGTGGGCGCAGCCGCCCCGGGAAGCAGCGCTGACATCACCTGGCCCGGCTAATTGGGAGCTGCCAGTCCCTGCGTGTCTTTGGGAAAACCGCCTCCCGTTCCCAGAGCACTCCCTGGCATTTACATAAAACCCTCGGCCCCTGCCAACTCCTCACCGACCCTTCCTCCAGCTGGAAAAACCAGTCCTGCCAGACCAAGGGAGGCAGGCTGACCCACGTTGGGTGCCCAGAAAGATGGACCCTCGCCCCAAATGGCCGCCTGGAGCAAGACGGATGCAGGTGAGACGCTCATGGGAACAGGCGCAAAACTGGCCTGGCCTCCAGAGCCCAGGACCAGCACCCCTGGGTCGATTCTACCTCCCCACAGCAGCAGTCCCGCTTCAGGAACTGTGGGGTTTTCATTATCTGGCAAAGTGGGGGCGGGGTGGGGAGGGATGAGGCCGCACCCATCACCCATTCTGGGAGTGTGCCACCCGTCCTGGCTGCAGGTTCATGCTGACCCGCATCGCCTAAGTTTCTATCCCCTGGACAGGGGCATGCACGCCTTGAGTCCATCCAGATGGACGTTCCCTAGCGTCTCACCCAGTTCTCTCCCGCTGCAGTGGGAGGAAAGAGATAGTTACCACCACTGCCCAGCAGCAGCAAAGGGGGCTGAGCTGAGACGGGACAGAACCAAAAAGGATCTCATTCTGGATTCCCCCTGGGCTGGGCCTTCGCTCAGCTCCTGAGCTGAGAGGCGCAGACGGGAGGGGGCTGCCACATGGTGGGGACGTGGCTGTCCCCAGGGGACAGGGATCCTGACAGGACACGCCGGGTATCCAGCAGAGTGAGGAGTCAGAGGGGGGCCCCGCCCCCTCCCCAGCCCCCAGGCTGGCATTCCTCACTCATGAAGCACATCCATAAATCACACTCCCACCCAGACCACGTTTGGACCCCCCGAGCCCCCAGGGGACAGTCCCCACCATTGGGAGTGGGCTGGCCCTGGAATGGTGGGACCCCCCCCCCAGCAGCTTACCCACAATCCAGCGGGTTCCTCAGGAGCAGCCCCAACCCCACCTGCAGGGAGGCCCCTCTGCTGCAGCCCCTGCTGTTTCGGGGTCCACAGCCCAACCCCTGCTGGTGGGAGATAGTGTGCTTCTGTGGGACACAGACACCCCCCGCACTGTTCTCCATTCCCCTTCATGCCCCCGCCCCCCCTCAGTCCTGCTCAGAGAGGGCCAGAAGTGGACTGAGGCCACACAGCCGTCCAGGGGATGAGCCCTCGGCTGGCTCCTTTCTTCTTGGGGAATGAAAACTGACTTGAGGGCTGAGGAGGTGCCCATGATGGGGCCCCCCTAGGAGTGAGGGCCCAGCCTCCCCTGAGTGTTCAGAAAAACCAGCCTCCTCAGCAGGCAGGAGGGCGGATAGGAGACAGGCGGCACCTGTCGGCCTAATCACGGTCATTAGCTGGGCAATAAAGCGGCACGGCCGGGCCGGCCTTTGAAGGAAGGGCCTGTCAGCCCAGGTCAGGTTCGTGCAGGCAGCCGAACAGCTCGGCCCCTCCTCACATACTCGCTGGGCTACGGCAGGTGGCTGGGGCGTTGCAGGGTCTCTCCGCTCTGTGCCCTCCCTGCCAAACACCTGCAGCCTCGGCCAGGGCCTTCGGGAGCCTTCAGTGCCAGGGTTCAGAACCCCTGTGCCGTGGCTCTTTAGCGATAGACACCAGTGAGACGGGAGACAGCTGGAGACGCCGGCCTAATGCCGCTGTGTCCCTGCTCCTCACATAGGGGCCAGCGCGAGGGGGTGACTGTATCAGAGGCCCAGAAGGACTTCTTGCTCCTGAAGGGAAGAGGCCCTCAAAGTCTCTTTCCAAACCCCGGTCTGTCATGCTTTGTGACCTGGAGACAGCATCTTGGCTAGGTCGGTCATCTTGGGCTCAGCAGATGGGCCCAGATTTCTGGACCAACTTCTGTTTTACCCTGCTTGTGTTCCCAAGGGTCGTGGGAGCACCCCCATATCCCTCCCTCCTCCTCCTGCTGGCCAGCACCAGCCCCAAAGCTAACCGTAGCAGCAAAAGGGCCCAGGAAAGGACTAGCAAGCCAAGTTTTTGTAGGAGGAACCGGACAATGTAGGAAGGGGGACGCTTGTTAGGGAGACAGAGGAAGTGGGAGCTGGGCTGTTGATCACTGACTTGGGCCTTAGTCAAGGACAACTCCAAGGCTTCAGGACCTCAACCTCAGAATAAGCCCCTTGGGGGCCCCCCTGGTGGCGCAGAGGGTTGAGCATCCAAGGCACAGCAGTGCCAGTTCGATCCCAGGCCAGGGAGGGGACCCACATGGCGCAGCAGACCTCTCCTGCCTCGCCCGCTGCTCCCCTCAGCAGTGTGTTTCAGTCAGTCTGCCTGTTCTGTTCCCCACTCTGTCTCTGGTGGGTCCTCTCACCCCCCCCAGGCCTCTGGCCTGTACCCCAATTCTTGTAAGCATAAATAAATAAATAATAAATAAAAAAAGAATAAGCCCCTTGGGGCTTCACACCATGACTCCCTGTCTTCTCAGATGAGAAGCTGCTTTCTGAAGGGGGAGGGTGGCTGTGCAGGAGGGAGGGCGGTACGGCCAGGAGGGCAGGGTGAAGGGTGGGGTAGGACTGGCACAGCTGAAGTTCTGGCAGGTGTCAGCCTGGAGAGGGGGCCCCGCAGCCTCCACCTCAATCTGGGCCCCATTAGTCATAATCAACAGAGCCATGAGATTTTATAGGGGCAGGGAATCCGAGCACCTCAAAAGGGAGAGGGTGCCGGAGGGGTGGACAGAGAATGGGGAGAGAGCACTGAGCAGCAGCCTGACTGGAGTGGTGGGGACAGGGGTCAGGAAGAGCTGCCCTTCCCCCAAGGGATTATGCTGAGCGAAATAAGTCAGAAGGAGAAAGACAAACACTGAGGGGTTTCCACTATAGGGAGAACACAGGAAAACTGAACAAAGGGTCAGACGCAATTTGCAAGCCGACCACAGATCCAGCAGGGGAGGGGAGGGCCAGGGAGAGAGAGAGAGGTGTCAAACGAGGGGAGGGGAGAGCACAAGGGACCGTGGTGATGGGTCATGGGTGCTGGGGTGGTGGGGGAACTATGGGGGCTACCCCTTAGGGAGAAATCAAACATTGTGCAAAAATGAACAACGATGTAAGAAAACTAAAAAAAGTAAAGTCGGAAGAGTTGCTCTTGAGGGAGGGGAAGTCCACAGGGAGATATACAGAGCTGTGGACTCGCGGGCACACAGACCTGGCTACCTGTGTACACACAAACACACACACAGCCCTGCAGACATGCAGTGGGGGGCAGAAACACACAGTCACCCGGACACCCATGTAGCCACGAATGCCCGTGCACACCGTAGAGCTCTCCCAAGCGCACAGAGGCTCACACACACTGACACATGGATTCTGGGCTGGCCACATCCAGCGTCGCATGACAGAACAGAGGACTTAACGCACACCCCAGTGGCATGTGCGAGCATGAGCACAGAAATACAGGTGCTTACACAGGTATACGTGTGTTTACATATACTGCTGCCAGTGGCATGCACACGTGTGTAGGCGCACGCACACACACACACACACAGGCATTGCTCCTCCCCACCTCCAATGCCAGGCCTCCTGTGACAGGAGAGATTAAGGGCCTCCCCGGTCGCACAAAGGGCTAAGCACTGCACTGTGAACTATCCGCAGCCACTGCAGCACAGAGTTCGATCCCTGCCGCCGGCCAGGGAGGAGACCCACATGGCGCAGCAGACCTCTCCTGCCTCGCCTGCTGCTCCCCTCAGCAGGCTGTTTCTGTCAATCTACCTGTTCTGTTCCCCACTTTGTCTCTGGTGAGGCCTCTCACCCACCACACCTCTGGCCTGTACCCCAGTTTTTATAGGCACAAATAAATAAATCTTTAAAAAAATAAAATAATAAATAAAGCAACAGGAGAGATTAAGACAAGACAGGAGAAGCCTGCCCTCCCCACCCAGCAGGACTCTAGCTAAGTCCCTCCCTATTGGACACCCCCCTTCCCACCAAGCTCTCAGCTTGGAAACTCCCTGCATTTCCCAGAGGGTCAGTCAACCAGAACAGGCTCAGACATCCCAGCCCGTGCCCCACCACACACCCTCCCAGCTCTGGCCGGTGCTCCTCCTTCCTCTACAGTCAAGGGCAGCCTGCTCTCCCCCAGAAAGTCCATCCTGATTAACTGCAGACTTCTCCAGCCTTCTTTGACATGGGCTTCTCAGGCTTCAGAGCTTCCTGGCAGCTACACTTTGGCCCTGTTCCTTGGCGGATGTGAAGTGTCTACATACCAAGGGAGTGGAAAACTCGGAAGACCTGGAAAATGGCAGGGTCTGTCTGCGGAACCTACTTTGGAGAAGACAAGTCCAATTCACATGAGCAGAAGATGGCCAATCCCAATGGAGGGTACAGAGAGGGGGCCCCTCCCCCATTACATCAGGGCTCCCAAGGAGGGCCTTTATCCGGGGGTCACCAGAGTATTGCCTCCGGCTGGAACAAGGATTTCCACCCCCAGTCACAGCTGCTTCTGGCTCAAAGCAGCCCAGCCCTGGGCAAAGCTCGACAGCAGACAGGGAGCCAGTTCTGACCTTTGACTTCCATGTCCTGGGTCTGTTTAACCATCCAGCTACAGCCCATTCAGACCAGATCCCAGCTCAGCTACAGGCCCTGAAATTAGGCTACTGGGGTACGTGGACCTAACCTCCGCATAGGAGCCCTCTATAAAAAAAGCAAAATCAACACTGAGCAACTGGGACAGAGGCTAGATGCAAGGACAGACTCTCTGGGGTCTAGGAGAAAAGTCTGAGGGGCTGGTGAGATGAGAGCAGAAGAGGATCGGCCTCTCTGGAGGCAGAGAAGGAGGAGAAGTTTCTCACAGATTCCTTTTCAATCCATTGGAATTCCCAAGGTTCCTGCTTCAAGTCCTGGGCTAGGGCCTCCCTGGTGGCGCAGCGGGTTGAGCACCACACTGTGAAGCATGCGGTACAGCAGTGAGAGTTCGATGGGGCCAGGGAGAGGACCCATATGGCACAGCAGACCTCTCCTGACTCACCGCTGCTCCCCTCAGCAGTGTATTTCAGTCCATCTGCCTGTTCTGCTCCCTGCTCTGTCTTGGTGAATTCTCTCACCTCCGTGACTCTGCCCTGTACCCCAGCTCTTGAATGTATACATAAATAAATCTTTTTAAAAATTAAAAAAAAAAGTCCTGGGCTACCTAAAATTAAGAAGCGGCACTTCCCAAAGAAAAGAGGGCTCTGGCTAGAGCCCACACCATTCCCTCAGCAGAGGTGGATCCTGTCTCAGGACAGCAAGAAGTTCAGCTCACCCCTCAGATGTCTCATTGTGCGAAGGTGCAAACCGCTGTCTCTCTGTCCTCCCATCAGTCTCTCAGCCCCCTGACTCCCGAATTATTTTGCATTTCCTTGACTTTTAATGAAGTTGAAAATCTCTTCATTTGTTTATTGGCCAATTGTATTTTAATCTATGAATTGCCTTTGTCTATTTTTCTGTGGAATTGTCTTATTTATTTAGAGAAACTCTTTACATATAAAAGACAGACCCTTTGAGGCCTCCCTGGTGGCACAAGGGGTTTAGCACTGCACTGTGGGGCTTTCACAGCTCCCACACAGTGTGAGTTTGATCCCCGGCCAGGGAGCTGATCCACATGGCTCAGCAGACCTCTCCTGCCTCGCCCGCTGCTCCCCTCAGCAGTGTACTTCAGTCCATCTGCCTGTTCTGCTCCCTGCTTTGTCTCTGATGAATCCTCTCACCCCTGTACACTTCTGGTCTGTACCCCAGCTCTTGTATGAGTAAATAAATAAAATCTAAAAAAAAAAAGAAGAAACAGATCTTTTGCTTGTCATTTACAATTGCAACGTTTCTTCCTGGCTTTTTTGCCTTTTAACTTTGTTTATTGTATGTTTCACTCTAAGGAAATTTTTAAAGACTATCAAATATTCCTTTATGACTTCTGGATTTGATGTCATGCTTAAAAATGTTCCCTTGACTCCATAATTATAAAAAGGTTTCCTATATTTTCCTATTTGCTTGGTTTTCATTTTATGCTAGACGTTTAATCCATATGGATGCTATAATGTATTGTTTGAAGTAGGATTTAACCTTATTCTCTTAAGTGGAAAATCCACTATCCCATCTTCATTTATTGAATTTTTCATTCTTTTCTGCTGCTTTAAAACACCTTGTTATTATACACTCAGTTCTGAGCTTACCTTGCTTACCTTGGATTCAATGATCTTCCATCAATTTATTTTATAACTTGCACCAAAATCACACTGCTTAAATTACAGAAGCCTGCTGAACACTTTGAAATCTAGCAGAGCAATTTCCTCCATTAGGCTCCTCTTTCAAAAAGTTCTGAGCTAGTCTCAAATAGTTATTCTTCCCCAAGCTTTCAATCAACTTGTCAGAAAAATTAAGTTTGATTTGAATAACATTCAGTTTATAAATTAGGGCAGAATTAATATCTTTGCAACATTATATTGAGCTAATTCAGGAACAAGATATTCTTATTTTATGCAGGTCTTGTCTTATAATGTCTGTCAGTAAAGTTCTATGGATTTCTTCATAGAAACTATGTATTTCTTATGAAGTTATTGCCTGCCTATTTTGTAATGTTGCTATCATGAATTGGACCTTTGTCCTTTTATGCTTTCTAACTATAATGTGAAATAAGAATATAAGTTGTGTAAGAAATGGGTTTTTAATTCTAATAGTTTCTCAGGTGATTCTCTTAGATTTCCTAAGTAAACTATCACATCATTTGTAATTCTTGATGATTTTGCCTCTTTCCTTCTTATAGTTTCTTTTTCTTTTTTTTTTCTGTTTCTTATCTTATGCACTAGTTAGTGACTTCAGAATAATATTGATTATTCTGCAAGGATAGCAGCCTCCAACTTAAAACGTTCCTGATTCTCTGTGTGCAGAACATCCATATGGAAATACTTGAGTCTAGAAATAGCAACAAGTCTTGTATAACAGTTAGCAAATACACAAGGACAGCTGCCCTTTCACCCTGAGACTCCCTTGCTTATTAAGCTAAGAGAGCACGACTTTGATTGCTAGTGTGAGTCCCTGAGAAAGGTGAGTTTATCAGGGTTCCAATTCCTATACTCAAGTGGGAATGCCTGCACATCTGGGCACAGTGAAAAGGGCAAACACTTATTGAGCATCTACTATATACCAGAGATTAGTCTAGGAACTTTATTGAATCCTCACAAGTCTATGAGTGAATAATAATATTTGTCCCAGATAAGGAAACTGAGGCTTGAGGGGCAGCTTGGAAGATGAACAGCTAACCATCACTCATCAGATTGGTTCATTTCTATCTGAATCAGCACCCTCTTTTCAGAAATGGATATTCCCTGCTTGGACCAAGACATCTCCCAGTTTTCTCGTCTCCACTGCACTGGTACCAGATGACCACCACCAACCCCTGCCAAGGTTGACATTACCTCCCTCTTGGAATGCAACAGAATAAGTAGGGAGGACAGGCCTGTCTGCACACTCAGACCAGAGGCCAAACCCAGGGCTGGCTGGGGAGCAGATCTATCACTGAATGCCTGGAGCCTTTAGTTCTGGGAAAACATACAAGTAGGCTTAGTAGTCAGGAGAGAAAGAGAAAATGGCCAGGGACAGGAGATCAGGTGGGGCAGGGAAGGTGAAAAAGGAAGCTATGAGAAGAAACTAAAAATGGGAGCTGGGGCAGAAGCAGGGAGGGCTGTCATGAGTTGGGGACAAGCTCCAGACCTGGGTCTAAATGGGAGCGGGGTCAGGGGGTTGTCAATTCATGGGGCTCATCAGACATCCCATTCTCTGTGTGAACTCTAGCAGCTGAAACCAGGGCCACACACACATGAGTTTCTGTTTCTATCCTCCAGGCCACACCGAGTGGCTGTGGGATCACAACACAGAGCCAGGGCCTCCCAGCTCTGGGCACAGACTACATGCACAAGCAGGCAGGCGTAATCATAGTTTTGCTGCCCTGGAGCACGTGTGCAAAGACATGCAGGTGTAAACACACAGGGATCATGAGGGAGGACCTGGGCCTGGACAGTGGACTCAGACCCACACCAGGCGAGGAGGAAGACACAGAAGCAGAAGCACACAACCCAGAAGACAAAAATCACACATGGAGATGCATGCCCAGACACACAGGGAGTCACGGCTACATGCACATGTGGATGCACACACCCACACATGCCAGGAGACACCCTGAAAGTGTCACAGGTACTGTGGAGAGACAGACACATGGACAGGCAGTTCCCAGCAGAACTTGGACCACGCCTGGCCCCTCGAGGTGGCATCTGCTGTCTGTCAATACTAGACTGCAGAGATCCCTGAGCCCCCAGCCAGAACTGCTCTCCAGAACCCCCTCACCAGTTCCGTGAACATACATGTGGTGGCCTGGCTCTCCTGACATGTGTGCTTGCCCCAACATGTCTGGGCCCCACCCATGGGGGCTGATATCCCTGTTCTGGGGTGTAGGGGGGGGCCACAGGACAATCCCTCCTCCGCAGGCCACAGGCTGTGCCCGTTGGCAGAATCAGGGGGCCTGGGCTGGCTCAAGAGTAGGGAGGGGTGGGGGGGGCTGGGGCGCGGCTGGGGCGGGCACAGGAGCCAGTACCTGTCAAACAAGAGCCAAGGAGCAAACTAGCTTCTTAGTCACCTTGCTCTTCTCCCCGTTTTGGCAGCAGCCCCTCGGGGCAAGGGGAAGCTGATATCATAATTATTGGCTCACCCAGCAGCTGCCTCCCCTCACCTGATGTCAGCACAGACCCAGAACAGCCGAGCTGACGGACTGACAGACAGACAGAGCTCTTGGCCCCCCAGCCCTGGGCCCCCACGCCGACCTGCTTCACTGAGCAGGTAAGAGGAGACTGGCCCAAGTCAGCCGTGGAGGCCAGCAGGGCTGAGCCAGGGCATGGGGTGGGGGTTTGCCTTTTTAACGGGTCCTGGGAGAGACTGGGAGCATCTGGGTGCTCCCCATCTTCTCGCTGCAACTCCAAGGAGACTTAGGAAGCAGGGTGAGTGCCTGGAGGCCAAGGAGGACCCTCTCCTCCATGCTCCTCCCTCTCAGTCCTGTTCCAGGTTGCCCAGCTTCAGTCCTTCTTGCTGTAGTGTGGATTTTCTTTCTGCTGTTTGTTGGATTCTGTGTGTCTGTGCATTGAAGTAGGGGTAGCTGGAAGCCCTGTGCTGGGAGAGAATGAGGACTTGGAAGAAGTGCTAGAACTGGAAATCGAGAGTTGATGCCAGACGTAGAGGCTTTTGGGGGCGGCCGAGGGGGAGAGCCCAGCTTGGGGGGTGAGGGGTGGGGGCCGGGTGGTTCCGAGCGCAACTGTCCATCAGAGATTCATCCACCTGGGGACAGCCTGGGCTGGGGTCTGCATGCCTGGAGCCTGGGAACAAGGGCAGGGGTTGCAGGAAGGTGATGGTGCACCTGGTGGAGAAGCAGCAGGTGGCAAACAGGTGCTATGGCCAGAACCTGATGCCGAACGCACAGAGGTGTAAGACCACCGCTCTCCCGCGAGACCCCTGATGCTAGAGGACCCGCTGGGCAGCCCTCCTGACCCTGAAGCCTCGAACCGGGGGTCTGGGGAGTGAGAGCCCTTAGGGAAGTGACCGCAGCAGCAGGAAGCCCCCTCTGGCTCCCATGGCTCCTCCCCACCCTACCTAATCAGGTAAGGTTCTGGCATTCCCCGTGGAGTCCCCCAGGCCCTCCCTAAATGTCCAAGAAACAGATTAAGAAGAGGCTCTCACAAGTGGGCGTGTTTGCTCCTCTCTGCACCTCCGGGGGCGGGGGTCTGTGGTGTGAACCGCGGGAAAGGAGCACGGCGCCAGAGTCCATCCTCTTGGGGGGTCATGTCATCTGTCCCCTCTGCCTCCACGCTGGGCCGGACGGGGCTGCCCGCTCCTCAGTTTCCTAGTCCTGAAGGAGGAAACGTGGTCACTCCCTGTGACAGTCCTGAAGTCCTCCGTGGGTCTAAAGACCCCACTGCTGCAGAGTCCAGCTGTTTGTCCGGTCGGTTTCTCGACCCCCGTATGACGCCCAGTCCCTCTGAGATGATGGGACGGTGCGGGAGGCAGGGGGCGCGGCACTCAGGTGCTGGCTCCACCGGCCTGCCGAGGGCCCTTGCACCGAACGGTCATTCCTGACCCATCACAACACAGGCATCAGAAAGGCGTCCCAGGCTGCTGGGGGCAGCACCTGCAGGCCTGGCCCTTCTCCCCGTGGCGGGCCAGGCAGGACCAGCGTCCTGGGGAGGCTCAGGATCTCGGGGAGAGAAGGTGCCATGGGGAGAGGCACATGTCCCAGCTCCCCGCCTAGCCCCACCCGTGCTGCCTCTGCGAGCTCAGCTCCCGGCTCCAGGGCCTGCCGAGGCACGCTGCCCCCCAGGCCCGGCGCCTCATTCACCTCCCAGGGCCAGGAACCTGTTCTCCCGGGAATGCCAGGGAGTTCTCAGAGGACTGTATTTCCCAGGGGCTCAGGGAGCCCCAGAATTCTCTCTTCTCTGCTCCTGAGAAGGCAAGAAAAAGAAAAGAGGGTTGGGGTCCCTCCTTGCTCTCCATCTTTGTCTCATCCGCACACTGACCTCCCCCACCCCAAAGGCCCCCTTACTCAACCATCTGCCTCAGTCGTCATGGAAGTGAGAAGGCTGAGGAAAGGGAAAGCCCACCAGGGACGTGCGCCCCCTGGGAAGCTGTCAAGTGTCACCCCTTGGTCTCAGGAAAAGATTTTCTTTAGCCCCCCCGAGGAGAGCCCCATATGGCCTCTAAGAAAGCAATACAGAGCCACCGTCTTGGGCTCTCCACCCCTCCCCGTCGGGAAGTCCTTTCTAATATCTAACCTCCCTCCTTCCAGCTTGAGTCTTCTAGGATCAGAAGCCCCACCACCTTCAGGGCTCGAGCCCAGGCTTGGGGCTGTTGCTAACTCCTGTTGAAGTACCCTGGGAGTCTGTGCACAGGAAGGGACAGAGAAGGCCCCGTGCCCGCTGTCCTGTGATAAGTCTCTCCAGCTCTGTATTCTAGTGGGTCACTCTGTCCACCTCCCTTCTGCCCCCATAACAACAGGGTGCAGAGGACAGAGGCTTCACAGGTATGGGGTCCCCTCTTCCTTCTGAGTCACAGCCCGTCACCCCTGCTCAGGCCTGCAAGGGGCAGTTCAGCAAGCTGAGATTGGCTTCTTCCGCAGGAGAGTGGGACCTCAGACTTCAGAGACTTGGGTATTTTAAACTGAGTTAGGCTGGACTCTGTGACCACAGGAGGTGGTTTCCTGAGTGGAGAGGCCACTATTGATCTGGGATGGGTGCGGCTGGGCTGGAAGCATGCCCAGCAGCAGGGGAATGACAAGATGACCTCGGGGAGAGTGAATCTCAGAAGCATCAGTTAAAGGTCCCTGAGCCCTTTCGGTCTTTCCAGTTTATCCACTCCCACCTTTGGCCATTCTGCCCATCTCCAACCTCAACTCCCACCATCCTAACCCCTCCACTCCATCCCTGTCTCCCTTCACATCCCAACCGTTCCCACCTCCAGCTCCATTCCCACCTCCAACCCCAGCCGAGCCCTCTTCCCCCCCCCCCCCNCCCCTCCACTCCATCCCTGTCTCCCTTCACATCCCAACCGTTCCCACCTCCAGCTCCATTCCCACCTCCAACCCCAGCCGAGCCCTCTTCCCACCCACCTCCCCACCCCATTCCAACTTCACTCCATCTCCACAGTCCCACCCCTCTCCTCGTGCTCTACCTCTCCTCCTCAGCCCCATCTCGAGTATGATCTCTAACCCCATCTTCACATCCCACATGATCCCCACTTCCCCAGGATGGATCTCTCCAGAATCAGAGCTCCCCCTGAAGCCCAGCACCCCTCATCAGTGCCCTCACGAGGTCCTGGGGTGTCTTCACACTCTCCCAGTGTTCAGGGAAAGCCCAGAGCCAAGCCACTGGGACAAAATGGATTGGGGGGCATCATCCCTGGGGGTGCCCCGGCTCCCTGATTCTATCAGGCCTTCAAAGCTTGCTGCTGAGCAGATAGTAAAGGTGAGTGCAGGTTGCAATACAAGGTGCTGCCTGATGTCGGAATGGACCTCTGCACCGTGACTGGGAGAGATGGAAGGGGGAGATGTTTAAAGGACCCCCAGGGAGGCAGAAGTGTAACT
The DNA here is from genome assembly GCA_019455555.1 of Galemys pyrenaicus. Lineage (NCBI taxonomy): Eukaryota > Metazoa > Chordata > Mammalia > Eulipotyphla > Talpidae > Galemys > Galemys pyrenaicus. The sequence continues at coordinate 2,867,428 of JAGFMF010011578.1, read as the reverse complement.
CAGGGGGCCAGAAGTGTAACTGATCCAGTGAGGCATGGCCAGGCCCAAAGCAGGGAGATGGACAGAAGCTGTGGCAGGAGCACTGCCGGTGTTTGGGGATGACTGCCTGTCCTGGGCATCCCTGAGTCTCTACCTCGCCTGTGGCTCCTGCTTAGTCAGCTCAGATTAATGGGGCCGGGGAGAGAATTAGCTGAATCGTGATCTCTCAGGAAACTTGAGTCGAGAGCCAGCTGTGAGTCACAGAGAAAAGGGAACCGGTACTCTCGTGGAAGCTCCAGGAGTGGGTGTCCCTCAGGAACCCCAGGAGGCAGCAGCACCACCATGAGGAAGTCTGACCCTAGCCCTCCACTCTCCAGGAGGATGCGCAGGTCCGTCAGCTTCAAGTTCAGCTCCCTCAGCCCGAAACTGACAAGCTGCAGCAGTCCTGGGCACCAACACACGCACACACGCACACGCACACACGCAAAGCCCAAAATGGGGCGTGTCCCTGGAACCGACTACCCGGAGACAGTTGGAGATCCCGCCCACACTTGTAAATTCCACAGCCGTGTTCCAGACTGGAGCAGCACATCGGTCTCAGAGGCCTAGGATGTGCTCAAGGACCTCTCACACACAGGCTCACACACGCGGCAGTGATCAGAAAACCCAGTTACTCGAGCTCTGACTTACCAGCCCAGCCCTCTCTCCACACAGCCCACAGCAGCTCCCACCAGCAGGATCCCAGGTCCCCGTGGAGCCCACAGAGCAGGTGGCTTTGGGCAGGAGCCTTGATCTCTTGGGGCCTTTCCAAGAACCTGAGGTGGGAAGCGTTTTTGCAACGTGCTTTGGGATGACGATATCAAGCCCGGAAGGGCCTGGAAGGTCCAAGGTGGGCACTGGAGCCCGAAGGTGGGCGGACTCGGGAAAACATTCCAGCATCCTGCCACTCTCCACATCCTTCTCCCCAGCGGCCAAGGGAATAACTGGGCACTCAGAGCCGGCTTCACCCAGCCCAGGGCGGGTACCTGCTAGCCGGGGACAATCCTTTCTACTGCCGGAGTCTCAGTTTCCCCGTCTGTCAAATACAGGGGTCCTAGGGTAGAAGAGCCTCCCAGACCTCTTCTCAGTAAGTCCAGGAAGCTAACTTAGTGTCTGCCGTGTGCGTGTGTGCGTGAGTGTGTCTGCGCATGCGCACTTTGGACGGCGTGGGGGGAAGGGCGTACCAATATTATTTGTCTTGCAGTAGATCTGTATTATTAGCAGTCCTGGCACAGTTCATATCCCTAATAATAGATTGGTAATAATGAGAGTCCCCATGGTAATGATATGTACAGAATGTAAACGGCCCCCAGCTCAAGGATTGGTGGGATCCTCAGCCATCTAGTGCCCCCGCTAAGGTGGGCAGGGACCCACCAGCTGGATGGGAGCACTCTTGGAGGAGGACGAGAGCACAGCCCCCACCCCACCCCTGAAATCCTGTGGACCTGAGATCCCAGCAGGGAGAAGCAGACAAGAAGCCAGACAAGAAGGTACTGGCTTCTTCAGAACATTGTAACATCCCAGTCTCATCCAGGCCCCAGAACAGGCAGGTGAGGTGTGCAGGACAAAGATGAGGATCCCATTTTATAAAGGAGAAAATGAGGCCCATCCCCGGGACCAGCCCACAATGACAGCTGAGCTGAGCAAACCATTCTGGGGTCTTTGGTCAGAAGCAGTCCTGGTGAGGGGTCTGATTTATAGGGCAACTGGGGCTTCTGAGATGCAAATGCCAGGTTGGGGGGAGGTAAAACAAGGGGTCAGTCAGCCCTGTTGGTCTCACAGCTCAAATCTTCAGCTGCGAATCACCATCACAGCCCATCAACTTGGAGACCAGTTACCAGTGCCTCCCACTGGGGGGCTGGAGTGGGGGTACCACTAGCCCTGAGTGACTTCATTAAGGAGGTGGGACTTCTTCCTGGACTACAGGACTGCAAAGATTGTAGGTGCTCAGAGGCAACTTCCCCCCTCTCCACCCCCAGCATCCATCGCTTCACCCCACTCCGGCAGGGTGACTAGAGGAAGCCTTTGGGAGGAAGGACGGAGGCAGTTTTTCATAATCTGTGAAAAAAATCTTCCTATTCCTTCAGCCACTCCCTAGCTCATCATCCACCCTTTTATCACTTGCTCAGCTGGATAGACTCAGAGTTAGAAGGAACTTTCTTCTCTGGAAATCAGACCTCTGCTTTCTACACTGCCCATTGGGAGATCCAGTAGACAAAAGCCCCACCCTCCAGGAACCCTGCTCTCCAGGCAGGCCCCCAGAGGCCCTGGGTCACCAATGAGGCCTTTGCCAGACCAGTTCTCACCATCAGTCATGACTTTAAGAAAAAATTCTTTGGAAAGAGGGTGGAAGGCACCTTCTCCCTAAGCAGCCCATCTACGGGTTCGTGTTCTTGGAATTGAGAGTTTTGCTTCCTCCTCCTACTGCTAATGGAGGACAAGATGGTCTTGCTTCAGGGAGCAGGATCTTGAGGTGGGCTCCCAGCTTCAGAGTCTGCACTCCAGAGTAGGCAGGAGAGAGGAAAAGGCAAACAATCAACGACTCCCAAAAATAAAGGCGAAAATGGGCCTCCCTTATAGCCTAGCGGTAAGTCTCAGTGTTATCACAGCTGTGGCCTGGTTGTTTCAGCAAGGCAGTAGTCCAGATAGCTAGAGTGCTTGTCAGGCCTTCCTGGTGGTGCAGGGGTTAAAGTTTCAGCACTATCAAACTATCACCAGCCACTGCAGGATGAGTTCGATCCCCAGCCAGGGAGGGGACACACATGGCGCAGCAGACCTCTCCTGTCTCCCCTTCTGCTTCCCTCAGCAGTGTGTTTCAGTAGATCTGCCTGTTCTGCTCCCCACTCTGTCTCTGGTGAATCATCTCATCTCCCGCACCTCTGGCCTGCACCCCAGTTCTTCTATGCAAAAATAAATAAAATTAAATTTAAAAAAAAAAAAACAAGTAAAAGTAAAAGCAAAAAGCAGTGACATAGTCATTTAGGTAGGAAGGCTCTGGAAAGGGGCATTAAGGAAAACCCAGTCGAGCCAAGCTGTCTGATGCAGTGGCTATAGCAGAGGAGGGGAGCGGTCCTGACAGGTGCCCTCAGAAAAGACGGCTGTGAGCTTTCTGAGGTAGCATTTCTTGTTTATTTGGAACCAAGCATCCCTTCCTTCCCATTACCAAATAAGTGTCCGCAGACAGGTCAAGGACATCTGTCCATCTGTCCCCTGTCCATTCACCCATCTACTTGTCCATCTGTTCATCTATCCATCTGTCTAGCTTTCCATTCAGTCTTTTGTCCATCCATCAAACTGCCCATCCACTGATCTGTCTATTTCATTCATCCATCCACTCATTTACTCATCCACCCATTCATCACCTATTTATCCCTCCAGCCAATGAGGTCAGGCCCCAGTCAATCTCCCCGGGGCTGCTGGGAAGGACCTGTGGTCCTGTGGCATTTATGGGGCATGTGACCTGCCTGCCTGGCCTGGGGAGTCAGCCCCGCCCCAGCCCTCAGGCAGGGGGCCGGTCCAAGCATGTGGGAGTATTTATACCTCCATGGAGGTTCCTGGGGTATTGATGGACTGAGTGACTCCCTGAAGCCGTGATGGTGGCCATGGCCCAGAGTCCACTGTGAGTGCTTGGATTAATCTCCTTTGGGGCCAGGGCTGGGTGGCAGGGGGCTAGGAAGGGCCTAGAGAAATGGGAAGTTGCTCAGAGGTGTCCAGGGATGGTTCAAAGGAAGGGGTAATGTGCAAAGGGGAATAGAACAGAAGTTATTGGGGTCACATATCTGCAGCAAGGCTGGCACCCCCCCCAGAGGGTCCTCTGTCTTAGTAGCAGAAAGGACAGGAGGACTGAGGTCGTAGGAGAGATTGGGGTGAGCTATCTGGAAGAACTTCCAAGAGAGCTAGCTCCAGCATGGGCTCGAGTGCTTTTTCAGGATGGGCAAACTGAGTGATGCTCTAGGACTAGCCTAATTCCAGAGGCAGGGCGATGGCTGATGTGGCTTTGGGGGAGCATGGATTTGGGGGATGGGAATGACTCAGAGGCAGGGGTCAGTAGCTCATTTTTTTATAAATACCTTTTGAGGGAAGCGGCACATAGGGGTGAGGGATGCCTTTCATGCTCTGTCCTTCCCCCTCCATCCCCTGTCCTTTTCATCTCCAGCTGCTTCTCGAGGTACTTCAGTCATATCTCAAAGCGGGGGGGGGGGGGGGGGGGGGGGGGGGAGGAACTGACCCATTTCCGAGGTTAACCAAGGCAGAGTCAAGAGAATTTTGGCCTTAGACTCCGCAACCTTGATGGGAGTTGAGGAACTAGAAACCCCCTCCTTCCTGGCACCTTTGCACTCCCAGTATTCTGGAGTGGCCCCCAGTCCCTTCCCTGCACCCCTCAAAGGTAATTAGGGAGTTGCTCCAGGGGACCCCTCCCAGCAGGCCGGAGGGTGGAGCCCCGGGTGGGGCCAAAGGCACAGCCCCACCCCTCATAAAACATGCTGCCACAGCCAGCAACAGAAACCATTAAGGTGGAACTGTGCCGGCTCCACCTGGCTCATAAAGGGCGGGTAGGAGGCAGCCGGGTGGGTGGGAACGTGGAGAGAGCCCGGTGAGGGCCCTCATGTCCTCTGTGACTCAGCTGCCCACAGGGACAGACCCTGCCAAGGAAACCTCCAACCTCGCCCCCTGCCCGCCACTCTGGCTTCTAGATGTGAGCAAGAAAGCTGAGGTGTTCCTGAGGTGGGGCCGGGTCGTATAATGGTTAGGCATGCTGCCTTTGAAGCCCGAGTCTGAATCCTGGGGAGCATAATTTACTAGCTGAGTGAACTTGGCCAAGTCAGGTTAACCTCTCTGAGCCTCAGTTTCCTCATCTATAAAGTGGGAATGATAATACACACCTTCCTTCTGGGCTGCAATAACTCACCCAGCTTTTCCTGGTCCCCTTGAGGATTTCCTCAGGGAGGTCCCTGCTGAAAGCAGAGCAGAGGTGAGGCCCTGCTGGAGGCTCTGTGGACCATACACGGCGCCACGGGTCCAACTGTAGCATCCCTAGATGAGATGGTCCCGGCACCTCATTTTACTTCTAAGGGAGCTGAGAACTAAGGTGCAGCAGAAGTAACTTGTCCAAAGTCTCAGAGCCAGCAAACAGGGTACTTACTCTCTGCCCCCTCCTTCAAATGACCCCTGCTGCCTGAGTCCTGGGGAACTAGGGAACGTGTCTCTGAGAGAAGGGAAATGTGGTGGGACAGGAGGCACAGGCCTGGCTGTGAGAAGGGCACAGGGCAGGGGTTTGATGGTTGTTGGTCTTGTTGTCAAGCTTCCTGGGGAATGTCACACTTCCCACTCAGATCAGAGAGCCATTTCTTTCCTCCCTCTAATGCCAGAAAGATCGTTTACTTCTTCTATCCCCACCTCTACCCTCCACTCTCCAGAGAAGGAGAAGGCAGCAGGGAGACAGGATGCCTAGCTATTCAGGTATCATGTTATGCCGTGGTTCTCCCTCTGGAGTGTGTGTGTTTGGGGTGCAGTGGGGCGCTCCCAGGCCTGAGAATCAGGAGCTGGGGTTTTCAGCTTTAGCTGTGTGGCCCTGGGCATCATGCTTCCCCTCTCTGGGCCTCAATATTGCCCCCTGAAAAATGGGCTTAATGACCTTGCTCTCTTATCAGTGTATACTGCTCAATATTCACCAACCTAGGGGGAAAAAGGCTCTGATTTGCCTTATTTGCTCACTTCCGTGAGTAACGCGCTGCCACCGTGGCCCTTAGGACTGCTCTCGCTGAACACGAAGCTGGGTGGGGAGGGCACACTTGGCTCTCACGAGCCCTTGCCAGCTGAGTCGTCCCCCACTGTCCGCTCCCTTCTGGAGCAAAGGGAGGAGGAAACAAGGTGGTAGACACGAACTCTGTGAACCGCGGAGAGCTGTACACGGTGCCAGCCCAGGACCCCCGGGCACATCGCCATGGAGGGCCCTGGCCTGGCCCCAGCTCAGGAAGGGGGCAACCCAGACTAAGTGGCAGGGTCACGAGAGTCCTCAGAGGAAAGAGCCCAGGAAAGGAGGGGCTCCTGCTTTGGGCTTGCCAATATCAGTACCCACATATCCGTGCTTCCTGAAAGCGAGGCAGGTAGGATAACATTTCGATATCAGTGATAGATCCTTCTGGATACAGGTGTCTGCCCCAGGATGCTGGAGCCTTCTGAGAGGTCTCCTGAAGGACCCGACATAACAGTCGCCCCTTCTTCCTACTCTGGTCCGTGGGACTGCCTACCCGCACGGGCAGGGGAATGCCTGGAATGATCTCTAAGGCCACAGAATCAGGAGGAGGAAAGTTTAACCTCTGCCAGTGGGGGCTGATGATGTCAGGGAACCGGAGGTGGGAGGCAGGAAAGAGGAGCTCCCTCTGTCCTCCCTGCCCCCACCCCGGAGCTCATGCTTTAAATTAACTCTGTCCCCCTGCTAATTATTAATAATAGCTATCATTTATTGAGCATGTACTATGCATTAAGCTATTTACAAGCAATATTTCATCTAATCCTCCAGAGAGGTATGTGTTATTAGCCCTATTTTACAGATGAGGAAACTGAGGTCCAAGGCAGGAAGTTAAGCAACTTGCCCAATGGAAGCCCCACAGCGTCTGGGCTCCAAACCCAGTTCTGACTCTAGAGCTTCTGAACTCGATTTTCTAACTTCAGGAGTTTGGCCAGCAGCTCCAGGGAGAGGACACAGGCCAAAGAGGTCACAGGCCAAGGCCGTTACCCCTTACCCCACGGTAATTCCTTTCCTGTGCTGGACAGGAGTCTCTCACATACACCAACCAGAGCTGCCCAGCCCAACACTGAAGGCAGGTGGGCCCTTCGGTGTGCATTTGGTGGAGAATCCCCTCTTTCTGGAGCCATGCCATCTTAGACAAGGCACTTAACCTCTTCTCTGAGGCCTCCTTTCTTCATTCACAGTATAGAGCTGCATTTAAGGCAACCAAGGGTATGCTATGGTGACCAAACCAGGAGTCATCACTTACAAAACTTACCCGCAGAGGCCCTGCACCGAGGACCATGCAGGGACTTTTGCTTCCTCATACAAGTCAAGGGGCCGGGTTCTGAACTGCATAGCCTCCCTGGCAATGGCCTTCTAATCCTGTTCCTGGGACTTGGAGGCAGTAGGCTGGCAGGTTGGCCAAGCCAGGGAACGAAAGCAGGGGCCTTCAGTTAAGGCCTCGGATATGCAGGCTCTCAACCAGGGCAATTGATAAGGTCCCAGGGAAAAGGCGAAATAGGGTGGGGATGAGGCAGGCGGTGGTGGGGTCCTTCTGGGAAGGCCAGGCCCTCAGGAGGCAGCATATCCACCTTGGGACTCAGAGGCTTCCTCGAGTTTATGTCTCAAGGAGTAGCCCCCAAGCCAGGTGAGTGACAGTCAAGTAGACCGGGCAGGAAGAGCAAGGGCAGCCACAGTTGTTCCCAGGCTGCCAGGCTGGAAGCAATAAGACCAGCAGGAAAAGAAGGATCTGGGGTCAGAGACCACTGGCACCTTTGCCATGGCCAGCGTGGGACGTGTGTCCTTGAGCAGTTTCTGTGTTCTGGGCACTTCATCCACCTCCTCTCACTTCATCTTCATGACACACCTCACAGGGGTCTGTTTATCAGGTCAACAGCAAAATGTGGAGAATAGCAAAGTTTGTCCAGAGCCACACAGCCAGGAAGTAGCACCACCGGAGCTCAGACTAGGGTGGGCCCCAATCTAAAGCTCAAACTATTTTTTTTAAAGATTTATTTATTTATGCATACAAGAACTGGGGTACAGGTCAGAGGTGCAGGGGGTGAGAGGACCTGCCAGAGACAGAGTGGGGAGCAGAACAGGCAGATCTACTGAAACACACTGCTGAGGGGAGCAGCAGGCGAGGCAGGAGAGGTCTGCTGTGCCATGTGGGTCCCCTCCCTGGCTGGGGATTGAACTCGTGCTGCAGTGGCTGGGGATGCTTCATAGTGCAGTGCTCAACCCCTTGCGCCACTGGGAGGCCCCTGAAGCTCAAACTCTTTTTTTTTTCCTATCACAATCTTTTATTTCCTGAAAGATTTCTCTAGGTTAAAACAAAATGAAGCAAGACTAGGACCTTGAAACTGTCTTGAAACCTTTCCCCCTGCCCCACAATTGATTATTTCTCTGCAGGCTGCAGATATTATGAAGCTCAAACTCTTAATCACATTTTACTGTTTTCAGAGAGGGGAGAGGCCAACCCAAGCCCCCTAGTGCTTACAGAGCCTGAGACCTGGGGGAGCGGCTTTGGGCTGGCTGAAGAATGCCTTGGGAAAGCAGCTCCGGGCCAGGCCAGGTTTGGCAGGCAGGCCCGAGCTATCTAGGAGCTGTCCAGGGATCAGGCCAGGCCGGGCGGTCATGCAGAGCCAGAGATGGGCTGCCCTGCACCTTGGGCCCCATGCCTGCTCCAGCGGGGTGTCCAGTTACGGCCAGCTCGGCGCTTCCCTGGTCACGCCACATTTAGCATTGCCGAGTGAGCAGGCGATGGGATATGAGACTCTTGAAGGGGTGGGAGGCCCCACCTGGACCCCAGCGACCAGCCTCCTCCCCCACTGATCTCCCTCAGACTTAGGGCAGATTCCCTCCCTTCCTTAGCCCCATGACCCTCTCTGACAAATGAAGGAAACAGTTGATTTAGCAAAGATGAGCGAGCCCTGGGCTGGGTGCCAGGCCCCCCGCCCACCCCACCCCCCCAGACTGCCCCTCTACCCAGAGCTGAGCATGGCCTGGGAAGTGCTCTGCTTGTGGGGGTCTTGGGACGGAGGAGTAAGTATAAGTCTCATGCTTGTTTTGTTGCCTGCCCACCCCCCTCCCAGCTCACCCCATTCTGACCTCCACCAAATCGAGGGACTATAGGAGTGCCATATCCAGAGTTAGACAGATCTGGGTTCAAATCCTGACTTGCGCATAATCTCTCTGAACTTCGGTTTCCTCAGCTGGAAAGCGCAGTTGATAATGTATCTGCTTCACAGGTTTGTTCTGAGAAACCAATGGGAAAATTCTCTGACTCGCTTACAGAACGGCCATCCAGAGGATGCCCTCAGCAAATGATAGTCTCTCTGAGGGTCTCCATGGGCCAAGAGGAGGAAGTGCTCTTTGCAGATGATAAGGAAGGCAGAGAACCTAGGGTAATAATAGTAATAATACCCAGTCTAATAACGATACCCGTAATGAAAGCTGTATTATTGAGCACTTACTACATGCAAAGCACAACTGCTAAATGCAAAGCGGGATTTCACTCGCTGCAGCACCCTGCTGAGGTAGGTCCTGTCTCTGTTTTGTAGATGATGATGCAAAAGCTCTAGAGAGCTTTATTAGCACATTAGCAAGGAAAGGCCAAGTTTAGCTTTGACTGAGTCCTCTTATCCCTCAGTTGTGGTGAAGAGTTCTCCTCTACTTCTAGAGGATTCTAATTATATGGAAGGTCTAAACAGAAAAAGCCCTCGTTTATCATCTAGTCCAAGCCCTGACCTCTTTTTTCCCTCTGTGTTATGAGAAATAATTGACATGCATGACTGTTTAAGGTGTAGAGCGTGGCGGTCTGATTGCATGTATTGTGAAGTGATGCTCAGGTAACCTCCATCTTTTCGTACAGATGCAAAAGAAGGAGAAAAGATGTGATGAGGACTCTTAGGGTTTCCTCTCTTAATGACTTTTACCATCACCCTAGTCCTGGTGGGGTACATTCCTAGCACTTTTCATCTTGTAATTGGAAGGTTATGCCCTTTGGCCACCTGCTTCCCACACCCCTACACTGCCTCCCCTCCCCCATTTTCTACCTCTGAAAACCACAAGGCTGGTCTCTTTTTCTACAGACTGAGTTTTGGTTTTTCTGTTTGTCTGTCTGTCTGAAATTCCACCTATAAAGTGAGATCATACAATACTTGTCTTTTTCTGTCCGACTGATTTCACTTAGGATCATGCCTTCAAAGTTGCATTGTTGCAGATGGTAAGATCGCCTTATTTTTAAGGACCGAACGGTCAAGTTTTTCCAGCGGTGAGACTAAAGCAGGGGCAGGGGCCTACACAAGGTCACCAGCACCAGATGAGTTTGGAGGATCTAGGAGGAGAGCGCGCTCGCCACACATTCCAGAGTGGGCGGCATCTCCAGTGCCTCGCCAGGCTCCCAACCGCAGCTCCACACGGTTCACGCCAGCCGGGCTAAGGCCTGCAGGCCCCACCTCTGCTGAGGACTGGGCCACCTCTAGTTTGAGGGTCACTTCCTCCCTAGGCCTGAGCCTGCCCCCCTGCTCTCCAGTTCCCCTTCTCTCAAGACCGCCTACTAGCTCAGCAGCTGAACAGAGAGGGTTTGCCACAGTTCTGAGATGAGTCCCTCACTCTGGCGATAGGAGAAGAGTACAAAGAGCCAGAAGCAGGGGCTCGCTGGGAGCCCCAGTGGGGTTTGGCTCTCCAGCTACGGAGCTCACGAACAGCCAGGCCCCCCTCCCATCTGGCTCTTCTGGCACTCTGTCCACCAGTCCTCACTTGTCTTTCCTGCGGTCTCTCATGCTGTCGCTGCCTTCTGATTCCGATAGCTCTCCGTTTTGTCCTTTTGTCCCTGTCCCCGTCTCTGCCTCTCTATCATGTCTGGCTGGAGTCAGGGTCCGGCCCAGCGTGGGGTGGAAGTGGAGGGCAAGGACCTGGGTCGGTCACCCCTGGACGCTGGTCCTCACTCTCATGCAGCTGGCTTTCTTCGAGGCCAGGACCGGGTGATGGTGTCGCTACTCCCAACGCAGTCTGACGTCACGCTCCCGGGCCCCACCAGACTGGAGGTTGAGCCCCGAGGGGACCTCATGCAGGCACCGGGCCTCCCAGGCTCCCCTGCCCCACAGAGCGTAAGTACCTAGCGTCTCAGGGCCACACAGGCAGCAGATAGACCAGTCACTCCCTCCTGCCTCCCAGCCCCCAGGGATCTGCCAGGGTCTGTCTTGTCCCTCAGCAAGAACGTAGTTCTCAGTTACTCCCAGACCCAGAAGTAGTCCTATTCCAGGGCAGGGCCATGCATCCGTCCCACTCAGAGCATCCAAGGGTTAGGAGCAGTCTCTCCTCACCAGATGGGGGGCTCCAAGGATAGGCTATGTCTGCTCCATCATTTGTGGGCACCCCAGAGCTTAGCCACAGACCCCTTTCCCCTAGCACAGAGTAGGGTCCTGGTCCAGCCTCCTCTCACAGTGTCTCTCCCCTCCCTCCACCCCAGAAGCATGCCGGCTTCAGCTGCTCATCATTTGTGCCCGAAGGCCCTCCAGAGAGGGCACCCTCACTGCCCCCCCACAGCCCCAGCGTCGCTTCACCAGGCCCCGAGCAAGTGCAAGGTCACTGTCCAGCTGGTCCTGGCCCAGGTCCCTTCCGGGTCTCACCCTCAGACAAGTACCCGGGCTTCGGCTTTGAAGAGGGCCCAGCAAGCAGCCCCGGGCGCTTCCTCAAGGGCAGCCAAGTGCCCTTCCACCCGTACAAGCAGCATTTCCATGAAGACGTCTTCCCCGAGGCCCAGACAGCCCTGGCCCTCGATGGACACTCCTTTAAGACCCCGGGGGCTCTGGAGGCCTTCGAGGAGATCCCTGTGGATGTGGGGGAGGCTGAAGCCTTCCTGCCTGGCTTCCCAGCAGAGGCCTGGTGCAACGGGCTCCCATACCCCAGTCAGGAGCACAGCCCCCAAGTCCTGGTGAGTACCTGCGGCCGGGGGCCATCCACCTACCCCATCCCAGATCCAGGTAGCCCAGAAAGATCCTCTAAAACCAGGCTTCCCATTACCGCTGTCCAGACCTTTCTACTCAGGGTCAGTATGTACAGGAGGGAGTAGGAAAGCAGCAAGCTTAGAGAACTGGGTTCTCCTGGTTGCATTCTGGGCATCGGTCATCTGGGAAGGGTTGCTGGCCTGGCCTGGCATGGAGGGGAGTGAGGTGGGGGAGGCAGGTCAAGCTAGGAAGCTGGCAGCTTCCCAGAGGCTCCTGAGTCAGGATTCCTGCCTGTGTGACTTCTCTTTGTTTGTTTAAGTGTCAAGAATCCCCAGCCAGACCTACACGCCCATATGCAAATGTGAGAAGAAAAACACATTCCAGAGGCCAAGAGAAAGGGTTTAGGGAGGAGCCTCAGCGCTTAATGCTCTTCTCTCTAGCATCAGCATACAGGCAACTTAAGTCTTCTCAAAGGACCCTTCCCAGCCCCATTCTTCGCCCAGACAGTGTTCATAGAAACACCTTGAAAACACCTAGTGTCCACACATCCTTCCACGGTCATACCCACAAGCTTTGTGACCTTGGACAAGTTACTTAGCCTCTTTGAACCTCATCTGACAAGCATAATTAATAGTGTCTGCCTCTTGGCCTTGTAGCTTTGGGAAGAGGAAAGCTCAAGGGAGCTTTGCCCTGTTGTACAGGTCCCTGAGATGGTGAGCATTGAGTGGGCTCAGCCTTGTGCCCCCTCCAGCTGCCAGCCATTCTCCTCACCTCTTATTTTCAAACAGGTTCCCTTTCCATCCCCAAGATTCTTCCAACAGAAGCCTGTTTCCTAAGCTTGGAAGATAGAAACGAGGCTTGGGTGCTACCGGGTAGCCAGCACAGGAAGGACCTGTTCAGGTCCCCAGCCCTTTGACAGCATCTCCTCGTGCCCACTGGCCATGAGAGCGGCCCACAGCGAGGGCACTAGCACACCAGCCACTGCCCCCAGGTGTCCACCGAAGGCCAGCCTTCGGTCCCTCTGCTGAGCGCTTTCCTTCAAGTGGCCCCATTTAATCCTCATGAAAACCCTCGAAAGAGTTGCCACCATCCCAGTATTGCAGATGAGCAAAGTGGGGCTCTACAGAGGCCAAATGACTAGCCCGGGGCATCCCCTGGCCTGCTGGAGGTGAGGCAAAGCGCTGAGAAGAGCTCAGAAGCAGACACCCATAGCTAGGTGCTGACTTGCGGGGCGATCTTGGGCTCCTCGCTACCCCCCTCTGCGTGCTCAGCCCCATCATCTACCAAATGAGGGGGTTGGACACAGTCCTCTTGGCCCTTCCAGGCCCAAGATTCTATGATTATGACAATCTCTGCATCAGCAACCCCAGGGCACACCCAGAAAAAGCTCACAGCTGATCTGCCCCTCTGGGGCTAGACACTGGCTCCCGAGGCCACTGGTAACCCCAGGGAGAACGGCCGCCTTCTCCTGGCCTCGTTCACCTCCCAGCACCTAGCCGGTGCCCTTCCTATAGCCTTCCTCAAGGTAGAGCTCGGCGCTAGGCCCTGGGAGCTCAGTGTGGGGCTTACAACACATGGAAGCCACAGCCCGACTCGTGCTCCCTGAGCCAGGGTGGGGGTCCCACGGGGCTCACACAGACCGGCCATGGGCACTGCCCAGACCAGGGAGTAAAGCTCCGAGCCCTGGACCGCAGAAGACGAGCAGAGGGCACTCACCAGTCTCCTCCAGGTAGCCTCCCGGGCTGCCTTGGGCTTGGCCAAAGAGGAAGTGACAGGGCCTGGGGCGCCCAGCAGGACCAACCGGTCTGGCTCCTACCTTGCTACGCTCACCTGGGCTGCACAATGGGAATTCGGGAACCTTTTCCAGGCGTCCTCCACAGACCGACTCTGAGTGGCTACAGACCAGCAAAGGGACCCCAAGTCAGATTTGGCGAGTGGGGTCGGATACTGCACACTTTTGTCACTCCAGCCTAGCCTGGGTGTGACCACAAGTCCCCCCTACTTCTCTGGACAGCCCGCCCTCAGCTGCCCACTGCAGTGACGTGGGGGTACCTTTAGGGAATTCTCTGCGCCTCTCTTTTCTCTGTTCTCCAGGAATAAGCTTTGGGGCAGACAGAGTTGCTTTTTTTTTTTTTTTTAAAGATTTATTTATTTATGCATACAAGCACTGGGGTACAGGCCAGAGGTGTGGGGGGCGGGTGAGAGGATTC
>JAGFMF010011578.1:2817416-2853217 GCA_019455555.1 Galemys pyrenaicus | reverse complement strand
CTCCCTGGCCGGCAGCAGGGATCGAACTCGTGCTGCAGTGGCTGCGGTTTGCTTCATAGTGTGTTGCTTAACCCACTGCGCCACCGGGGAGGCCCCAGAGTTGCTTTTATGTGCGTTTCAAGGCACAGAAAAGAGGAGGGGGGAAATAAGACCCAGCCTGGTCATCTGCTTTTTCTTCCAGCAGGGGTCGGAAGTCAAGGTCAAGCACCCAGCTCTGGAGAGTGGCCCTGGGATGTACTGTTACCAGCCCCCCTTGCAGCACATGTACTGCCCCGCCCAGCCCCCCTTCCACCAGGTGGGTCCCGGGCAAGCGGGCAGGCCCCCCTGAGGTCTCCGGATATGTGAGTGTCTATGTGAGTGTGTGTGCACCCCTGTACAGGCAGGTGGGGGCAGCGAGGCCCCCAGACCTCAGGAAACACAACTACCTGGGATAGGGTTCAGCAGTTAAAGGGAATTGGGGTGGGTGGGGTTCACCTGAGACCCCAGCAGAGCCTAAGCGGTTAGGGTGTCGGAAGCGGTAATGGGGCTGAGATCAGAACAGGACCCAAAAGGGAGGGAGGAGGAGAGGCAGACAAAGAGGGGGACAGAGAGAAAAGGATGGTGCGGGCAACCCTTCTGCCGAACAGAGCAGACAACGGTGGACTCCCGTCTGGGTTGACCACCGGGCTGTGTGGCCTTGGCCTCAGACCCCCCTTGGCACAGACTCCAGGGGTCTTCCCACGTGGAAGGTCCAGGTCCCCATCATCTTTGGCCCTGGCCCTGTCTCCACATCACTTCCCAGCCTCCGCTCCTCCCAGGTGGACAGGCTGCCAAGTACTGGCCGCACAATGGCATGGGATGGAGGTTTTTAAAAAGAGAAAGAAAAGAGCCCCAGAGCAGTCGGGCATCTCCAGGGCAGCTCCAGGAGTCACCGGGCAAGACAGAGCAAGTGGCTGCCCAGCGCCCGGCTCCATCCACCTGCAGCCTGGCGCTGAGACAGGCCCTGCCTGTGGAGCAGGTTCTACTCCCCGCACTCTGGCATTGGCCCTGGTCTTGGCCAAGAGAGGGAGGCATGTGTGTGTGTGTGTGTGTGTGTGTGTTGGGGGGAGGGGGGAGAGTGCTTGCTTTGTGGAGGAAAAGAAAGAGATGGAGGGAAACAAAGGGAGCATATAATGGGTCATCCTAACCGCTGGGAGAGGCCCAGCAAGAACGACCGGCCTGACCCAGGAAAGGGGGTGTCTGAAGTCTAAGCCACAACAGGACTAAGGGGCTACTAGACCTTAAACGGCCTCCCCATGCCCAGCCCTGCTTTGATGCCTCTGCATTCCGTACCCCCTCCTCGAACAAGATGGCCGCACCCAGGGCTTTATGGAGCCTGGAAAGAGGGTGACTCAGGCATTAAGTGTCTCTCGGGTGACCTGGAAAGAGCACTTCAGCCTGGAGCAGATGGGGATGTCAGAGTCTCCTATCCCCCCCGCACCGCCTCGCCCCCATAAAACTACATCCCTGGCACCGCAGCCACTCCCTTTGCCGTAAAACTGCCTCCTACCCCTACCTGCCCACTACCATGACCGGCCCTTTCAAAGAGACACTGAAACTCATAAAAGGTGGCAGTGCCCAGCAAACGCCCAGGTGGACATCCCACTTCCGGCCCAGTGCTCGAGGAGATGCAAGGGAGGTCCGGGCCAGCCTGAAGGGGGCAGAGGCCAAAGCACCTTCACGCTTTCCAGCCCGGCCAGACCCCTGCGCCATCACTGTGGCGACCGGAGTACCCGAAGGGCCTGCCCGAGAGGAAAGAGCCGGAGGAAGGGACCACTGAGCCTGAATTCTAACAAGCGGGTCTCCTCCGGGCCCCCAGCGGGCCACAGCTTGGGCTGTCCCCCTCAAACAGCTGAGCCCTGAGAGGTGACAGAGCCCACGGCAGGCCTCAGTTCCCTCTCGGGATGTAGATGAGTGGGGAGTGGGGAGTTTGGTCCTTAGGAAGCTTGTTACCATGGCAACCACTCTGCCCCTTTGACCTCTACAGTACTCACCAGGTGGCGGCAGCTACCCTGTACCCTACCTGGGCTCCTCACACTATCCGTACCAACGGATCGCACCCCAGGCCAACACTGATGGGCACCAGCCTCTCTTCCCGAAACCCATCTACTCCTACAGGTACACTTCCTTGGGTGGAAAGAAGAGGGATGGAAGGACCCCTAGGTAAACTGAGGCACGGAATCCCTGTGGGATAAGGGTAACAGCAGGGGGTGGAAGTCATACCCAGTGGGCTTTCAGAGGATGCAGCGAGGACAGAGAGCGAGGCTAGAGGGCCCCCTGCCCTCACACATAACCCTGGGAAACACGTCTGCATGTTCCTCCCTAGCATGAACTTAGTGGGGTGAGTCCACTAAGTGCTAGTCTTCTGGAACCAGGGCCTGGGACTGACAGCTTCGGGGGATGCTTGGCCCTCTTCTCTCACTCCCCATCCCCAAGCTCTGCTGGAAATAAGTGGGTGCAGACTGCAGATGTGACTAGCCATCTTGCCTCTGCGCGACCCGGTGCCATGTCTTCGAGACCGGGGTTTGAAGTGCCTGGCCAGCAGCTCCCAGCCCGTCTGGGATGCCCTCCTAGCTGAGCTTTCATTCACCCAACAGTGACGCTCCTCCTCCTGCGTCACAGGCCTTGCATGGGTCAGGTCACAGCACTGTGAGCCCAGGGGAAGGAAAAGGCAATGATGAAATGTCCACCAGGACACAGAGAGGGGGTTGTGGGAGGCAGGAGGATGACAGAGAGGAGCACACACAATTCATGGGGTCCGGCGGGCTGACCGCTTCAAGACAGCATTCTGGAATGTACAAGCTGTGAAGCCTCAGGCGAGGCAACCCAGCCTCTGAGAGAGTGAGAAAGCAAAAGAGCCAGAGAGAAGAGAACACAGAGGGGGGACGAGCCAGAGAAGAAAAGCAGCAGGTCATCGGACGATTAAGTGAGAGAATGTGTCTGGCAGATCGTAGGGGCCCAAGAAACCTTAGTTCCGTCCCTGTCTTTCCAATATTCACGCGTCTGGTTGAGGCTCATTGGTAATAACAAGCTTCCGTCTAATGAGTGCCTCCTATACGCCAGCCATCATCCTTAACCCTCACGACTCTGAGGTAGCTATTGCTTTCTTCACGTCAAAGCTGAAGAAACTGAGGCTCAGAGAAGTAAGGACACTCACCCAACGTCACACAGCCAGCTAATGGCTAAGGCAGGATTGCAACCCAATCTCTCGGCTTCCACAGACCCTCTGCTCTTGTAATTCCTGACTCCGGTGGCCACTTGGGTGGACGCTTTCTCACCCCTTCCCCTGACAGCCTCCTGGAGCTTCTCACCCACTAATTCTGTAGCAAGCTATTCCTCCTCAACTATTGTAGCAGGACAGGGTGGGTCTGGGCTGGGTTGCGGAAGACTCTGGATCTGGCCAGAGATTCAGACTCAGCATCTTTCTCTTCCTTCAGCATCCTCATCTTCATGGCCCTTAAGAACAGTAAAACCGGGAGCCTTCCTGTCAGCGAGATCTACAATTTTATGACGGAGCACTTTCCTTACTTCAAGGTGAGCCCAAGGCCCACCCCACCCCACCCCACCCAACTCAGGGGCAAGTCACATCGGCACATGTGACTTCAGAGCTGAAAGTTGGGAGGTGGGAGAAGAGTTATAAGGAAAGTCAGGAGAGAGTTTGCTTGCCTGAGTCTACTTCAGAAGGTCAGAACCTTCCCTGGGTGGGAAACAGAGAGCTCGAGCTTCCCCCCAAGGTCATGCAGCACGTGGGGTCGACATGCTGGGGAAGGTGGGCAGGTCAGTCCCGATAGGCTTCGAGGAGCAGCTTCCACCCACCCCAAGTGGGAAGAAAGTTTGGGAAGTAAAGAAAGACAGTCCCACCCTCGCCCCCAGGTTGCTGCAGAGCTGGAGGAATTTGGGTAGTAGCTGCCCGGCCAAGGTAACATGGATCTGGGACTGCAGAACCCATTGCCTTCCGGGGAGAGATTAGATCTGCCTCTGTGGGCGGCAGGCTTAGCTGCAGTTTGCCAGAACGTGGGTGTGGGCTCCGCGGTCCTTGATGTCCCAGGATGCTGGCTGGTTCACCTGACCTTCCTATGTGCAGCGTCGAGTCCCTGCCATTCACAGGAAGGGCTCCTGGGGGGCTACCAGACTCCCTCCTTGAGGCAGAACCCTTCTCTCCAGAGGAGCAAACGTATCAGAGAGGGTGAGCCGTCTGCCCAGGGCACAGAGCGGCGAGATCAGTTTCTGGGTTGAGCTGGGTGGCTTCACACACCACCACCTCCTCTCTGCGTGCCCCCCACACAGACTCCTCCTGGAGTGGGTGCAGGGAAGAGGAGTGTCTTCTCCAAGGTCTGTACCCTGGTGGGTATGATCTCATCTGCCACGCAGGCAGGGATAAGAACTGAGGCCGCGTTACCCAGAACTGGCCAGTGGCGGATTCGCGGCCCTACCATCTTCCCAAGTGGATTGTTCCACCTGGGATGCTTGGAGGCTCATGCTCACACTCATTTGTGCTCGCTGAACTGACATCGGAGGACAAGGCAAGACGGGCAGGGCAGGATGGCCAAGGATGGGGAAGCATGGTCATCCACAGAGGTTCTGCAAGGAACCAGAAGAGAAGGAGGAACGTTGTCTCTGGGATTCGAGAAGCATCGAGGCCAGGTTCCAGGGTTGCCCCATAACCTGGGCAGGTCTGGGGACCAAACTGTCCCTGACCTCAAACTTGGGAGGGTCCTCTCGGACTTCAAGTGGCCAGGCCAGAGGGAGGGAAGTGAGGGCCCTTCTCCCCTCCTCTCAGACTCCCCTCCCCGCCAACTCCCTGCCTGGCCCCCAGCCCCTCCCTGCATCTCATCTTCCTGGCTTAATTATTTTTCCTGGGAGCCGTGTAATCCCTGTTTTATGGGGCTGAAGAGTGAAGAGGTCTAACAGCTTTTTTTTTTTTTTTTTGGTTCTAGTTGTTGTTCTTAGCTAGTTGCATCACTCCTCACTCCCAAGTTCACATTTGACTTCAGAGAGAAAGCATCTGTGAGGATGGGCCGGGCCCTAGAGATGAAGCCGTCTCTGTGGGGTGACCTGGGCAGGGCCCTTAACTAAGGAACAGGGCTAGAGTCTGCCTGCTGCCACTGCCTCCTTGTGAGATCTAGAGCTCAGCCCTTTCTTCTCTGGGCCTCAGTTTTCCAGTCTGTAGAATGGTCAAGTTGGCCCAGTTGGCCTGCAGATTCCTTCCAACTCTCAGAGTTCCCCTAACTGTCAGACCCACCCAACACATTAGTTCAAAGATCCTCTGCTTCCGTCCAGCGCTCCCTTCCCACCTCAAGATCCTTTTCCTGGACAGAATGGACCTTGGGGTGGAGAGTAGTCATGGCTAAACCAGCTGAGGTGGGCGTCCCACAGCCCTGTGAGTCAGGAATGTGGGGCTGGGGAAGTGTCCAGCCTTGGATGTAATTGCTGGTGCTGACCGTCCCTCTTCCAAACAGGAAGTGGTTGGGGTGGGGGCTGCCATGGCATCCCAAAGTCACACATTTATGAGGCCATAAAATGGCCCAGTGCCCATTAACTCTGCCCATCAGGCAACACAACTTTGACTCCCAGTGGGGGCCACCATGGGACTTGCAGGTGAATCTCCAGTTAGCTAATCCAGTGGCTCAAGATCCCTCCCTGGTGACCCTGGAAGCCTTGGGGGTCATCTCAGCTAGCCCCCTGTCCCAGGCCAGTTGGCCCTGAGAAAGGCTTCAGCTGCTCCTGCCAGCAACTTGCAGTGATGCTGGGTCAAGGCCCAGTTCTGCTGGGCGTGATTCAGCCTGGCTGCTGCCTGGGGCCAGGGAGCCGGGGAGGAGGGCGTGGCTGCCCTCATCAGGCAAAAACTGTGAGCTGAAAGGGAGAGGGGCCTAGGGTGCTGGGTGAAGGAGCACCACCAGGCAAGAGCTGGCCCACAGCTGGCCCAGGACTGTCACAGAGCCTGGAACACAGCTGGAGTGGGGGGAGCTAGCGCCCCCGCCCCCGCCTCTCACCCAACTGAGTCAGCCTAATGGTTTTTACAACCCTCCCTGGGCACAATTACTGCATTGGTGGCTTGACCGGGCCTCCTAATGGGTGTTTATTCTGCTGGCACGAGCACCCCCCTCCGCCTGAGGGCTGGCCTCCTCACCAGGGCACACTCATGTGAACACTCACACCCACACACACATACAATCACGGGACACACACAAACACAGACAAACTTTCTCACACACACTCAGCCTGGGGACACACATGTCCTCACACTCAGAGGAATTCACTCACAGACCCACCCCCAGCAAGTAAGCTCACACCACGGACACACTTGGGACACACCATGTGCCTGCTCACACACAGCCTGTCACAAACACGTGTGCAACATGGACATACACACAAGCACTCTCCAACCTCACCCTCTTGCTTTCTTCTGAGTCTGCCCCAGTGGGGACCCAGCAAACCCAGGAAAAGAGTGGTCTTTGCTTCCCCAAAGTCCCTCTCCAAAGCTGGTGCGAGATGCCCCAGAGTAGTGAGTTCCCTTCCCCAAAGGGGTCCACACACACACCTGAAGGCCCAGTGGGCATGGTCCAGGTTTAGATGGGGGTGGCCTGGAGGTTTCTGTCACACCCACCAACCGTGCCGTATGAACAACAATCCTAGGAAGGGTTAGGGGTGGGGATAGGAGGAAGATAGATTTTTTTTTTAAAGATTTATTTATGCAGGGCCTCTCTGTGGTGCAGTGGGATAAGCAGTGCACTATGATGCAAAACACAGCCATTGCCCCATGAGTTCGATCCCTGCCTGCGACTGGGGAATTGACCCACATGGCGGGGTAGACCTCTCCTGTCTGGTCCACTGCTCTACTCAATTTCAGTTAATCTGCCTGTTCTGTTCCCTACTCTGTCTCCAGTGGATTGTCTCACCCGCCACCACCCTCCCTCCACTGTACCTCTGGCCTGTGCCCCATGCTTGTATGCATAGATAAATAAATCTTTTTAAAAAATGTATTTATGCATACAAGAGCTGGGGTGTAGGCCAGAGGTGTGGGGGGCAAAGGGGAAAGTGAGAGGATTCACCAGAGACAGGGTGGGGAGCAGAACAGGCAGACTGACTGAAAAACACTGCTGAGGGGAGCAGTGGGCAAGGTAGGTCATGTCTGCTGCGCCTTGTTGGTTTAGCTCCCTGACTGGGGATCGAACTCATACTGCAGTGGCTGTATGCTGAGACTTAACCCCTTGTACCACCAGGGAGGCAGATTTTAGATGAAAATAGCTTGTTGTCAAGCTTCCTGCTCGTCTCTGCTTGCCATTGATGGGAACCGAGTGTGGGCTGGGTCTCAAGGAGAACAACAAGCCCCAGAGTAAGGGGCAGTTCTGTGCCCAGGGGGCAAAGGCCTTTTCTGGGGCCCAGACTCCACTGCCTGAGCCCAGCCCAAGCTCTCATCCTGCTCTGCTCTGGCAGACGGCGCCTGATGGCTGGAAGAACTCGGTCCGTCACAACCTATCTCTCAACAAGTGCTTTGAGAAGGTGGAGAACAAATCGGGAAGTTCTTCTCGAAAGGGCTGCCTGTGGGCCCTCAACCCAGCCAAGATTGACAAGATGCAGGAGGAGCTGCAGAAGTGGAAGCGGAAAGACCCCATTGCTGTGCGCAAAAGCATGGCCAAGCCAGGTAAGTGATCCACTGTGCAAGGGGGGGCCCCGGGTATATCGTGAGCAAAAGGAGAGGGTGAGAACCTGAGCACACAGAAATGATGAGCCAGGAGGCCCAGAGAGCCAAGCTCAACCACCCCACTAGGTCCAGTAGTGCAGCGTTGGGAGGTCACAGTCTGGGTTGCAGTGTGCCTTCTGATGTGGATTTCGAGGCTGGGAGGGTTCGTGGGGATAGGGAGGTCTCACGGTGTCCTTCTCTCTTGGGCCTTTTCAGAAGAGCTGGACAGCCTCATTGGAGACAAGAGGGAGAAGCTGGGCTCCCCACTGCTGGGCTGCCCACCCCCTGGGCTACCAGGCTCAGGCCCCATCCGGCCCCTGGCACCTCCACCAGTTGGTCTCTCTCAGCCGCTGCACTCTCTCCACCCAGCTCCGGGCCCCATTCCTGGCAAGAACCCCCTGCAGGACCTACTTGGGGGGCACGCACCCCCCTGTTATGGGCAGACATACTCACACCTCTCACCGGGCTTGGCCCCTCCTGGACCTCCGCAGCCATTGTTCCCGCAGCCAGATGGGCACCTGGAGCTGCGGGCCCAGCCCGGCACCCCCCAGGACTCACCTCTGCCCGCCCACTCCCCACCAAGCCACAGTGCCAAGCTGCTGGCTGAGCCTTCCCCAGCCAGGACCATGCATGACCCACTGCTGCCAGATGGAGACCTTGGCACTGACCTGGATGCCATCAACCCCTCTCTCACCGACTTTGACTTCCAGGGTGAGTTGGGGGTAGAAAAGGGGAGATAGGACAGGACTGGAGAGGTATACCAGGCAGTGTGGCCCTTCCTCCCCAAGTGTCTCTGCTGCGGCCTACTAGCTGCCAGGTATTTTGTCCACTGGCACAGAGATGTCTCAAGCCAGCAGGGTGCTGAGGGGCATAGAGGAGTGTCCTGGTTCCACATCCCTCACCTGGTGTCCATGAACATAGGCCACCTGACCCTATTATCAGACCACTCTCAAGTCTTGGAAGGCTGGAAAAACCCAATGTTCTATTCCATACTTGGTTGTGAGCAACTGATAGTCTGAAGAGAAGCAGCTCCTTTTCTTAGAGTTCATCTGTGAATGCAGAAGGAGGTAGATCTTCCCCTGGAAGAATTTAAGCCTGAGACCTAGACAGATCCTGGAGAGATTTGAGAGAAGGAATCCAGGGAGAAGGTCTATCCATTCCCCTCTGTCTTGCCTGAGCCTTTTGATCTTGGCCAGGTCCCCCATATTCTAATTTAAATTCCAGTGCACCCTCAGGCCCTTGTACTGGCCACAGGAGACTTGGAGGAAGGTGCCCACTGGCCTCACTCCTTCTGTGTGCACTGGGGAAAGGGACATCCACACATAGGTGGAGGCCGCTGACCCTCAGAGAGCTCTCTGTCTGATGGGGGGACAGCCAGGTCTTGGGAAGCTATTATCAGAAACATGCAGCTAGGTCCTTGCCCTTTGCAGAAGTGGGGTGCACAGTTCAACAGTCTCAGAGGAAGCTACAGACTTATGAACTACCCTCTCCGAGCACCTACTAACCATCAGGCATCATGCAAGTCACTTTAATGTGCTCTGTCACATGGGCTATAGGAGAGGGGACTATGAAACCCAGTTCACAGACGCTCACCAAGATTAAGTCGCTCACACAAGCTCACTCGGAAACAGGAAGGGTTAGGGCTGGAAGCCAGACACTGAGTCCAAACCGAGGCCTCTTCTAGCCTCCTTCTTGCAGATCCTGCAGCCCTGAGACCCAGGGCATGAGCCCCAGGTTCTAGCTATGATGATGAAGATCACACAAAACAGAAGGAGGTTCAGCTGGCAGCGTTTTTGCTCCCCAGAGTCAGTTGTGCTTCCTGGCTCTGCTCCCATCCTTGGGCCCTGCAGTAGAGGAGGCCCAGGTCACGTTCTGGGCTGCAGTGCGCCTTCTTTAGGATCTCGGGCAGTGGCCAGGGCTAAGAGTTCCTGGGGCTCCCTCCCCAGACTAGCCCCGGAGTACAGAGTGTTTGCTGTGTGCTTTCAATAAACAGCTCTCATATCCTTGACCCTCCTCATCCCTGCCCCCAAAATGGGCCACACAAGTCATCTGGGCTATGGCTTTCAAACTATCCAACATGGGAGGAGAAATCAGAGAGCTTCAGCAAAGTGCCCGTGATCGCACAGCTGGTGGGAGGGTCTGCTTCCCAGTCAAGGTTATCCCAATCCACCTCTCTTGAGCAGCTAAAACACAGAGCGCGGGACAGAGAGAGCCCCTTCGTTGCCTCCAGTGACACCTGTTCTCTCCCCAACTAGGAAACCTATGGGAACAACTGAAGGATGACAGCTTGGCCCTCGACCCCTTGGTTCTGGTGACCTCATCCCCAACATCATCTTCGATGCCTCTACCACCACCACCACCACCACCCCACTGCTTTCCCCCAGGCCCTTGCCTGGCAGAGACAGGCAGTGGGGCAGGTGACTTGGCAGCACCAGGCAACGGGGGCTCCGGGGCACTGGGTGATCTGCACCTCACCACCCTCTACTCGGCCTTCATGGAGCTGGAGCCAACACCCCCGGCAGCCCCCACTGGCCCCTCTGTGTACCTCAGCCCCAGCTCCAAGCCCATGGCCCTCGCATGAGCTCCAGCCTTTGCCTGGCCTGGAAGTCCCAGCTGGCGGCCCACATCGGGCTCCTGTTTAAGGTCAAGAAGGAAGGAAAACACGCCCTGTCCCCTGTGCCACTAAGCCAAGTTGTTTGTTAGCTGGCAGCTGGGGGTGAGAGAAGACACCGCCCAGGATGCCGCCCCTCAAACATTTCTACCCTCCGGTGGGCCAGCTCCTCACTAAGGGCCCATGAAGAGCATGTGTCTGTCAGGAAGAAAACTCTCGCGCTCTACCTAGCTCACACTCACCCACACTGAAGCCGTCACACATGTGTGCACACGCACGCGCACACACAGTTATTCAGACATACGCCCATCCATGTAGCTTCTCTCCAGAAGACTCAGAACGACACACGTCAGAGAGCCTGACTTCATTTCCAGGGCAGTGAGAGTCAAGGGCTCTGGTCACCAAAACCCAAGGCCCTCGTGCCGGGCCTGAGACCACCCTGGGCCCTGTTCCTATACCCGCATTCTCCATAGGTCTGGCTCTCTCCAGGCATGATCTTTCCCAGAATCCCCTGTATTTATTCTCCCCTTTTCATCCTAGCAGCCCATCGAGGAGGAGATGTGGAGCCTCTCCCCAAGTTGTCTCGGGGGGCTGGCTCTGCCAGGCTCTACCTGTCCTCAGCACACGCTCTGCCTGGCACGCAGGAGGGGCAACAGCCACCCAGGACCAAACTGAGCCCGATTCCGACACAAAGTGTTCGGAAAAGCCCGTGCCCGGGAAACTTGAAAGCGTCCTCTTCTCCCGTCCTGGGTAGGGGAGGGCCCCTCTGCTCACTCTTCTCCTTCAGTAGTTTAGGCCCCAGCTTACCGATTCCTTACAGCTGTCTCAGACAGCCTGGGCATTCGGAGAAGGGAAACCTGGTGCAGGCGGAGGGGGAGTACCCAGGCCCCTTCTCTTTGACCACTCGGCAGGCCCAGGATGCCCCTGGAGTAGGGGTGTGGCCCACCTGCCTGCTGTGACTACCTAAGAGCCCAACCAAGTGGGAACCTCAGCCTCCACTGGGCCTGGGGTGACAGGAGCCCCCAGAGGTTGGCCCCAGGCTCCGATGAGGCACAAGAAGATCCCTCCATGGCCTGCCATTGTCCCCTGTTCTGGAACAATAAAGCAAGTGCCTTGTGGTCTCGGCTCCCGGGGCTTCATTTCTGGACCTCCCCTCCCTGAGCAGACAGGCCAGGGCAACTAACCGTGGACACCCCGGGCCTGTGTCACCCTCACCCGGGACTGCGGACTTTCCAAACCCAGACTGAGGCATTTAAGAGGACACCCTGCCCGTTCAGGGCTAGCGAGAGGGTGGTGGTTGGTGCGGTCTCTTCCCAGGAAAACTTCCAAAGGGATGAGAAATACCATGTCCTCTCCCCACGCAGCTTCCTTTGACACTCCCCATGTCCCCAGGCAAGAAGGGGTTACTGCGCCTTCCTGCCCCCATCTTTCCCTGGGTGGGGCTCTGGGTTCTACAGGGGACATGAACAGAGAAGATGGTCTCTGGAGATTCAGGGCCCCCCTCTATCCCATCCTGGACTCCCCTCCCAAGCACTGCCCCCCCGCCTTCCGCCACCAGGACCACCAGGCAGCTGGTGTCACCGAAGGGGCATCTGAGAGGCCAGCACCCGGGCTGTGCAGGGACGGGGCTGTATGGAGCCAAAACACAAACACGAACCTCAGGTCTGAGAGTAGCCACAGGTGGGGTTTCTGCTTAGAAAGAGCTTCTAGGAAGAGCACAAGGGGCTGAGATGATGGTGCACTGGTGAAATGGTGGCAGAAAATGGGGACCACAATTGATGTCAAAATATATAAATAAAGGGGAAATTTTTTTTTTTAAAAGAAAGTGCTTCCAGGATCCAGACCTGGTGGCCAGTAACACCTACCTGCTGCAGAGGACAGCTCTGCAGAAGATTCTGTAATCAGGCCCACCCTACATCAGCACCTTCCTCCCCNCCCCCCCCCCCCCCCCCCCCCCCCCCAGCCCCTAAGGCTGGGTGCAGCACTAGAGCTTCACTGGGAGGCAGGGCCAGCCAGAGCACAGAGGAAGACCCACCCACACCAGCCGGGCTCTGTCCTATGGGAAGAGGGTGGAGCTCCCCTTCCAGCCCCCACCCCCCTCCGCCCAGCAAAGTTGCTCTCGAGTGCCGCTGACCCCAGGCCTGTGTCTTGATGCCCAAGCCCCCAAGCCAGAGCAAGTGTATGTGAAAGAAATTGACAGGGACCCACCTCGGACCTTGCCTCAGACCTTGCCTCAGACCTGCAGACCCTGGAAGCTCAGACAAACCTACTCTACACCCCAGCCTAAGAAGCGAGGGGAGGGCCTCCCTGGTGGCCCAGTGGGTTAAGCAATGCACTGTGAAGCAGACCGCAGCCACTGCAGTGTGAGTTCGATCCCTGCTGCCGGCCAGGGAGGGGACCCACATGGCGCAGCAGACCTCTCCTGCCTCCCCGCTGCTCCCCTCAGCAGTGTGTTTCAGCTGCTCCCCTCAGCAGTGTGTTTCAGTCGGTCTGCCTGTTCTGCTCCCCACTCTGTCTTGTGACTCCTCTCACCTCACATGACTCTGGCCTGTACCCCAGCTCTTGTATGGATAAATAAATAAATCTTTAAAAAAAAATAATTGAAAGAATAATTTAAAAAAAAGAAGCGAGGGGAGCAGACATCACCACCGAGAGTACTCAGACCTGGTCCCCCAGGCCCAGTCTCAGCACCCCTATCAGCGGACTGTTCCCCACCACACACACACACACACACACACACACACACAAAGAAGACAGGTAGAAAGCACCGAGGACTTTGGATTTCACGCTAGGTAGCCAGTTCGTTTAGCTTCATTATTTGGTTGGTTGGTAACCAGACTGACCCTTAGATCTAAAACTGGGCGGGAGGCCTCCCTGGTGGTGCAAAGGGTTGAGTCGCAGCACTATGAAGCTATGGGCAGCCACTGCAGCACAAGTTCGATCCCCTGCCAGGGAGCTGACCCAGCCGACCTCTCCTGTCTGGCCCGCTGCTCCCCTCAGCACTGTATTTCAGTCAGTCTGCCTATTCTATTCCCCGCTCTGTCTCTGTGAATCCTCTCACCTCCTGCGCCTCTGGTTTGTACCCCCGTTCTTGTATGCATAAATAAATCTTTATAAATAAATAATAGGTAAATAAATAAATGGGCAGCACCTCGACCGAGCGGAGCCCTGCACTACCGCTCTTGTGCTGCCCCCTACTGGCCACGGCGCGCCAGGTGTTTAACTCGTTTTAAGGTGAGCAAGAACCAGTCAGAAAGGAAGCTGGTCTGGGAGTTTCCTACTAGGGGGAAATGAACACTTTTGCTCAGCAGTTCTTCAACTGGATAGAAATTCTGGATCCATCATCTTGGAGGGAGAAATTAAACCTTCACTTTCACTCATCTCTGCCTCAAATTTAGCATTCCCCTGGATAATGCCCGCCACAGATCATAAGAGCTGCTCAGAATCCATGACTTCATTAGGTAGACAGATCTGAGCCTGGAGATCGCGGGCGTTGCCATGTAACATTGCAGGAATTGCAGAATATATAAGGATTTTTAATACATAAAATACATACGATTACAACAAATTTTATGTATACTTTTAAAAAAATGTATTGCCCCTAAGCTTCAGCAGATGACAACAGGGCCACAGCACCTGGTTAAGTTGCCAAGGGGTGGCTCTGGGAGACAGAGGGGAGCAGACAGGAGGGAAGGCACAGGGAGCTGGAAATGCAGCTCTTTACCAACGACAAGGGAAGCACCCAATAAATTTAACGATTGGCCTGGCAATCCCAGTGCGCGCCCTGCAGCCTGCCCAAGCAGGTGTGAGGTAGGGGTCACTCTCTGTAATATTGGAGCTTTCCCACTAAACCCAGTGGTGGTATTCTCATCACACCCCTGAGGAGTCAAAGCAAAAATATCTGGCCCGCTTCAGAGACAGGCCAGAGGCACAGTTTCACTAAGGTATGGATTGACTGCTATGCTCACAGCCCCTCAACATCAGAGGCCAACTAGCACCACCCCCACCCTGACTTCCTCTGTTGCCAAGGGATCCTCTAGACTCCTAGGGAAAGGACCAGGGACCAAATGCAGCACGTGACCCCATCAGCAGTAGGACCAGTGCCAAGTGCATTAAGACTTAAAAGGAGGGCCTCCCTGGTGGTGCCATGGGTTAAGCAACGCACTATGAAGCAAACCACAGCCACTGCAGCACGAGTTCGATCCCTGCTGCCGCCCAGGGAGGGGACCCACATGGCGTAGCAGACCTCTCCTGCCTGGCCCGCTGCTCCCCTCAGCAGTGTACTTCTGTTGATCTGCCTGTTCTGCTCCCTGCTCTCTGTGGTGAATCCTCTCACCCCCCACACACCTCTGGCCTGTACCCCAGTGCTTGTATGTATGAATAAATAAATCTTAAAAAAAAAAAAGACTTAAAAGGAGGCAGGGGGCTGAGGCCGTTCCTATCTGGGCCTCCTCTAGGCCCAAAGGACACTGGCCCCCAGGGTGAGCACTACCCTGCTACGTGCCAACCTGGTGTCTGCCCCAGGCGGGACCAACCTCCTGGTCACAAGCTGGAGTTCAGCGGGCCCAGTATAGAACCTCAACCCAGTTTCTCTTACCAGGAACACTGGCGAGGACAGATCAGGGCAGCAGGGGAGGGGCTTCTTCCTGATGCCTGTGTAAGTGGAAAAGTCCCTCCTGCCTTCTCACTGGAGCTTCTCTATAAAAAAACAACACCGAGGCCTCCCTGGTGGCGCAGAGGGTTGAGCACCACACTGTGAAGCATCAGCGGCACAGCAGCATGAGTTCGATCCCCGGCCAGAGAGGGGACCCTCATGGAGAGGCAGCCCTTTCCTGTCTTGCCTGCTGCTCCCCTCAGCAGTGTATTTCAGTCGATCTGCCTGTTCTGCTCCCCACTGTGTCTCTGTGACTCCTCTCACCTTTTGCGCCTCTGGCCTATGCCCCAGCTCTTGTAGGCATCAATAAATAAATCTTAAAAACAAAAAACAAACCAACACCAGCACCAAAACCCTAGAGTGCACACAGAAAGTACTCCTTCGCACCTGAATGGTAGCATAGCAATGCCCTGTAGGTCTTTAGGTCTAAATAGGTCTCCGGTAGGAGAAAATACCAAGTGAAGAGCCTCCCTGATGGCCTAAGGGTCAAGTCTCAGCACTATGGCCTGAGTTTAAACCTCAGCAGGGAGCTGACCCACATATGATGGAGCAGAGCTGTCTCCCTTCAGCAGTGTATTTCAGTAAATCCTCCTGTTCTGCTCCCCACTCTGCCTCTGGTGAATCTTCTCACTGCACCCCCCCACACACACACCTCTGGCCTACATCCCAGTTCTTCTATGCAAAATTTTTTTTAAAAAGTGGAGTACTCAGGAATGAAATTACACATACACACACAAGGTTGGATTGAATGCACCTGGTAACTCTCACCTCCCAAACATGGCTTTCCGCTGTACCAATCCCCTAAAGGCTTTCTCACCTCTCTCTTCCAGTTAAAGTTGTCCCATTTACAAGCACCTGCTCCAGTGCTGCCTCCTCCAGGCAGGATGACCTGCTCCCCTGAAGGTCAACCCATCTTATTTTTGGGACAGGTATTTTTTTCCCTATGGTTCACTCATTTGAGAATTTCCAGGGTTGAGCCCAGGTGCTGGCTCACAGAAAAAGGTCCATGGAACCCAGCTGAATTCCGGGTTTCTGGGCCTCCTCCTGTTAAGCTAACTCCTCAGATGAAAGGGCTGGCCCCAGGCATATTTAAATTAGTGCCTGGAATAGTAGAGCACCAGCCTCTTGAGTTCTCTGCCTAGCTCAGTTCCTGAATTTCCTCCATTAAGGAAAGCAGGACCTCTGTATGTGGGGCAGGGCTGGATGCCAGGGGCGGTGTTATATTTAGGGCGCAAAGATCAGGGCCTCCCAACACAGCTGATGGCAGGAGAGGGACCTAGGCTTCGGCCCGTCCTGCACCTTCTCTCTCTGACAAGGGCCAGACACTCAACCCAGCGGTCCTAGGGACTCAGGGCCCTTGTTCCAGCCTCTGTTCTGCCAGGGTCAGCTGCAATTTCAGGCCAAAGCTTGCCCTCTCAGGGCCTGGGTTTCCTCTATCAAAGGAAAAACCCTTTCGAGCTGCAACATGCCCTAAATGCTGACTCGAGATGCTGAGTAGGATGTCATGTGCAGAGGACAAGGGGACAGGAGGACTTGGGGGATCACATTATCACCTGTCCCACCCATCTGCCCCCAACACACACACACACACACACACACACACACACGCTGGCCCACAGCCAGTGAACAGAAAAGAAAGTTTATTGAAAACTATATACAGATACACTAGCCCCTCCCTCAATGGGGCAGTTTCTCAGCCCCTGATGGGGGAGGCTGGGCCGGGCCAGGGCACAGACGCCCTTGGGAAGCTCGGCGGCCATGGGTCTTCATCTGCGAATACTATAAACGGTCTGTCAAGGGTCGGCAGGGCACAGGGACTGGACCCCCGCCCTGACCTAGTCAAAGCCCAGTTAGGGGAACACTATTCTGAAACTTGGGCCCAAGAGGCCCGGCCAGCTGTCCGGAAGGGTGGTTACTCCTCTCACAGGAGGCCTTCCTGCCACCCCCCATGTGCCAGGCAACCTGGGTTCTGTGGACTTGGACAGGGCCATGGGCCACCTCCCTCCCAGCACTGGCTCAGAGCCGGGGGCTCCTGGAGCTCTGCCCGAGCAGAAGACCTAGGATGGAAAGGTGAGTGTCAGGGAGGTCATGGCTGAGGGCCCAGGACCCCCCTGGGGCAAGGGGCAGTAGTGGGTGGCTGTCAGGGTGTCCCACTGTAGGAATAGTCCGCTTTGTTGTGCATCACCAGCCGGTCATCCACGAAGTAGAAGCTGTCAGACTGTGTTTCGTACGGGTGACGGATCATCTCGTTGACTGTAAGAGAGGCCCAGCCAATGGGGGCAAAGGTCAAGAGCCTGAGCCAGTTCACTGCAGGGGCTTCAGGACTAGGGGATGCGGGCAAGCTGAATAACCTCAGAGTCCCCCCAGCCTCTTTGAGCCTCAGTCTCCCTACAGGTGACATGGGAATGGAAGCCAGACATACAAGTGGCCCAGGGTGGGAAAAAAAGGGTCAAGAGCCAGCCACACGCACCCCCTCCCCCCAACTAGGTCTCTGTAAGTCCGCCCCTCGCTCCCCCTCCCCACGAGGCCCACGCACTCAGCTCCTCAGAGAGAGGGGGGAAGTCGTAAATATGTTCACAGGTGTTCTTGCTGCTGGGGATGCAGAAGCCAAAGTGGAAGTCGAAGCTTTTGAGCAGCTGGTTGCGGAAGTAGTGCCTCTCAATCATGCGGAAGTTGTTGACAGGCTTGTCTCCCACTGTAAACTCCACCCTGATGGAGAGAAGTGGGCAGGGCTGAGCTGGGCCTTGCAACCAGCCAGCCAGGCTCAAGACTGACCAGCCCTCAGAGAGGCTCAGTAAGAATCTGGGAAGGGCTCTCCTCCCACCCTCACCCGCACCCCTCGCCCAGGCCCAGTGACTCACGTGGCTCCCACCTGCCTCAGGCGGAGGAAGGCAGGCGTGAACTGGTAGCGGACAAAGCGCCCAGCATTGGGGTCCAGGTCCCGCCGGTTGATGGGCAACCGCTCTGCAATGCACCCCAGCTGGGCTCAGTGGGCTTCAGGCTGGGACCCTTGCCCGCCCAGGGCTGCACCCCAGGGTCCCCATCTGCTTGCATTTTATAAGCACCCCAGGTGATTTTGAGGCACACTGAGGTTTCATATCATTGGCACAATGGTCCCACCTGGGAGTTCTAGGTTCCCAGGTCACCAATTTCAACTGAGTCCTCGGGCCTCTAGGACTGCAGTTCCCAGTGGGGCCTGCAGAGGGCAGGCTGGCCAGGACAAAGGGCTTGTCCTCCCAAGTACAATTCCAGAGATAAATGGCAGGGAAAGAAGAGGCCCAGCCCCAGGCATGCCCCTGGGGAAGCTGGGGTCCAAGTCCCAGCTCTGTTCTGACTCCTCTATGGCCTGAGAAGTCCCGAGCAGCCTGCTTCGCAGCCTCACCTACCTCTATGCCTGGCCTCCCCCAGCTGCTCACCTGAAGCCGGGGGCTTCTTGATTTCAAAAAGGACAGTGCCTGAATCCATGTCTCGAATCTTGAACCTGACGAAATCGATCTTGTAGATATTCTCCTCGGGGGAGCACAGGTAATCTAGGGGAGACAGGCAGCTGAGCAAGAAAGGGGGCAGGCCCAGAAGCTCCTGTTGCCAGCTCGGCTTTTATGGGAGCCCAGACTAGGTACTATTTTCTCTGACCCCTAAGGCCACTCTGCCTTCCAGCAAGGGCTAACTGAGCCCCTGCCCCGGGGTCACCTGTCCATATTGTAGGGGAGCGAGAGCTCTGCCACTGGGATCTAACGGGATAAACTGAGGGACAGGGTAGAGGACAAGGCCACCTCCGCCACACTTCCCCGCCCACCCTGGAGTTGAGTCAACTGGCTCTGGGCGAACTTTCAGTCCAATGGGTCTCTAATCTGACGGGGCACCCTCAGCATGAGAGGGAAGACAGAGTCCTGTTTGGGGGAAACCTACTCTAAAAGGGGTGAGGTAGCTCTGCCTTGGGAGAGACACATTTTCTCTAAAGGACACTGCCTGCCCAGAGCTGCCCCTGGGGTTACCATCTAGGTGGCCAGGCCAATAGCGCTGACCTGACCTCAATAGCGCTGTGGCAAACCCCTTCCCTGTTCCTCGTCAACCCCATCGCCTGCTCTCCCCGTAAGCGGCTTATAGGAGCCTGGCTCCATTAAGCAGCTTAGGCAAAGCTCTGCTGACTCAAGCTCAGAGCCTAGAACACAGGGGGAAGGGGACCCCCTTTGCTCTCATCCCACTGATCTCCAAGTGGAAGGAAGTCTTAGCAAACAGGGAAGCCCCTCAAGGGCTTCCATCCAGAGCCTATGAACCACCCAAAAAGGAGAATACAGGCAAGGCGAAGCAGAGGGTGTGCAGGTACAGTGGCCGGGCATGGGGCTAAGGGAGGCCTCTGTCCAGCAGAGGAACCAGGAGCAGTGGTGTGGTCCCTGCCCAAAGAGGCTCAGGAACACCAACCCTGGCCCAACTCTCCATGCTCTTGCAGGAACAAGGGCAAAATGTGTTCTGGAAGGCCCTGGTCACAAATAGGAAGAGGCAGAGAGGCACAATGCGGGGCTCCAGTGCTATCAGCATGTACTGCAACACATCCTCCCCACAGAGGTCCGGAAGCCACCCTCAGGCCCCTGGGCCACCTCCTATTCCTCTGGGGCAGGAAGAGGAAGTGAACGTAAAGTCACTCTCTTCCCCAAGCCTCGGACAGCCCCCTCCAGGGAGCCCTCCTGGTAGCCACTTGACACCTTGAGGCCCAGATGGGACTATGCTGAGCTTGGGGACAGGTCTGAGCCCTGGTCTGTCCACCACAGCCCAAGGTGGGGAAATGAGAGGCAGCAGAGCCTCTACCTCACCCTGTATGTACCTTCTTTTCACAGAAACGAAAATTAATCCAAAAGTGTAAAAAAGAAAGTGCAGGGCACAGGGAGAGGAGGCAGAGCTGGAACAAGATCCTAGTTACCTAGCTTCTTGCAGCGTGACTTCCGTCTCTAGCAGCAAACTCAACCTGTCAACCCCTGCCCCCACTCCTCAGGTCCTAGGAGACTGAGGAATGGGATGCCATGGCTCTGGACACCACAGCCACTCCCTCGAGGTTCTGCCAAGGAGAGACGAGGCCTGGCACCAGGGTAGGGCCGGAATAAGAGACAGTATGGCCAAGGGCTCAGAACAGAACTGCTCTCTTCCCCTGGGCCACAAATAGCTTCCTAAGCTGGATTCAAGACCCAGTAATCCAAGAGGAACAAACTTCAGATCTGTGTCGTTAGGGTCAGGAGGCCAGAGGCAGGGAGTGCCGAGGGGAGGGCCCTGGAGTCCTGTTCTCCACTTCTTCAGAGGATGGGGCTCCTGTGAAGCTTCCCCACAGATACCTAAGGGCTAAGAATTCAAATTAGGAGACACTTGTGGTGCGTGTGCTGGATGCCTCCATCATTACAAATTCCTAAAGTGACTTAGGACTGGGACAGGTCAGCCTGACCTCTAGAACCCTTGTAAGCACGTTCTGATCCAGAGTCACCCCGAATCCTAAATGCTACTGTTGACGATGATAGCCCAATTGCACCAGCACTACTAGTCCAGGCCCCCTCCCTTCCAAGTGCCTGCTTGGGCAAGGGAGCTCAGTGCTCTGGGGACCCAGCCAACATGGCTGCTGTCTGGTTCTACTAAGAGGGAGAAGCTGTCCCCTAGGGACCCAGAAACACAGGCCTCGACCTGCTACCATGGCCTCCTTCTCCTCAGCTGTCTGGCAGCCCTGTGTTCTGCTGTTCCTACAGCTCCAGAGCTGAGGTCCACTCCAGCACCTGTCCCCACCCAAACAAAGGGGCCCCCAGAGTTACTCTCACAGAGGGAGCCAGGGCAGGCTTGCTGATGAATGAGGCCTGTTCTCTGAGCCATCGCCTCTGCCATGAAGCTTCCTAGTCCTTGTTCCCTGCCTGTGGGAACCCCCCCCCATTCCCGCCCCACCCCACAGCCCTGAATGCCCAGTTGTCTGCCTCCAGACAGGAGCCATAAGCAGTCTTGTGGGGCCCTCAGTACTCCTGATAAAAAGAGTCCTATTTACACAGCATGCACAGCATGCCAGGCTATGCAAAATCAGAGCATTTACTTTCACAATAGCCCTAAAAGTTTGGTGCCAAAAAACTCGTGAGGTAAAGTTACTTGCCCAAGGTCACACTACCAATTATGTATCAAAACTGGGACTCCAACCCAGGCAGCCACCCACAGTGGAAACCAGGCCTCCCCAAAGAGCAAAGGCCCTGGTGTCCAGCCTAGTCCAGCCTAGGGGGGGACATTAACCCACTCCCCTGAGAGGACCCAGAGTCAACCCACTGACGTTTCCAGCTCAAGTCCTTCCCTGGAGAGGAGGATGGGGCCAGCCTTCCAGGGAGACCCAGGGTGAGAGAATAAAAGTTAGGAAGAGCAGAGGGTCTTAACCTCACCTAAGTAACTCAGACTCCACCTAGCCTCCAGGGGGGGGGCTGAGTAGAGATCACTGTCTCCCTCATTACTACAGAAGAAAGCCAGAAAAACTCCGTGGTAAAGGGGTCACAGTCGCAGCTGCTGGCCCACCACCATGGGCAAGGGGATGGACTCCTCAAATAGGACAGGCTGGGGAGAAAATAAATTCTCTAAAGGGAAGGGAGGGGCGCGTAGGGTGGTCAGGGGAAGGGAGTGGAGGAAGAAAGGTAAGGGACGCAGGCGAGGGGGAAATGGGGTGGGGGAGGGGAAGCGGGGGGTAGGGCGGGAAAGGGGGCGGGGGCCGGGGCGCGCTGCTAGGCGCCCCTCCCGCGCCTTCTCCCTCCCGCCTGCGAGCGGCGCTCTCTCGCGGGTGCTCACCGCCGGTGATCCGCTGCAGCCCCAGCACATCCTCCGGCCCGATCGGCTGCTTCCTCTGCAGCGGCCCCAGCTTGGGCCCCAGGCCTCCTTCGGGGTCCGACTCGGACCCAGATTCGGAATCCTCCCGCGGCTGCGGCTCCAACTTGGACTCCACGCTGGGCCCCGAGGTCCCTGGAGCGGGCTCCGCCCCCGACCCAGCCCCGCCGCCGCCCTTCTTCACCTTCATGGCCTCGCGGGGCCGCGGCTCGCCTGCTGCCGCCGCGGCTGCCTGCGCCGGCTGGAGCCGGGAGAAGGGGGAGCGTCCGCAGCCCCGCCCCCGGCCAGGGCCCCAGGTACCGCTCCGCCCAGGCCCCGCCTCCTGGGTGGGCCCGGCCAGCGGACCCGCCCACCCTCGCCTGAGGGCTGTTCACCCAGCCGGAGGTGGGGGCTCTCTGTGGACTTCATCATCTTGCCAATGTGTACTTTAGGGAGGTCCCAGCTACTTCTCCTAACCAGCTGTGCTCGAGCCACTCTCCTCGCCCCGCCCACCAGGTGAGTTCACACCTCAGGACCTTTGCCAGAGATGCTGTTCCCCCAGATG
Organism: Galemys pyrenaicus; assembly: GCA_019455555.1. Lineage (NCBI taxonomy): Eukaryota > Metazoa > Chordata > Mammalia > Eulipotyphla > Talpidae > Galemys > Galemys pyrenaicus. The sequence goes on along the minus strand of JAGFMF010011578.1, from coordinate 2,830,881 downwards.
GCCTCTTGTCCTTCTGGTATCAGCTCAAGTGACATCTGTTCCAAGACCCTCCTTCAACCCAGTCTAAAGTACTAAACCGGAGCCTGCCCGGTGGTGCAAGGCACTAAGTCGCAGCACTATGAAGCCATCCACAGCCGCTGCAGCAGGAGTTCCTTCGATCCCCAGCCAGGGAGCTGACCCACATGTCACAGCAGACCTCTTCTGTACTGGCCCCTGAGCAGTGTATTTCAGTCTGTCAGTCTGCCTATTCTGCTCTCTAATCTGTCTCTAGTGAAGCTTCTCACCCCCTACACCTCCAGCTGCACCCTAGCTCCTATATGCATAAATTTAAAAAAGTAAAGTACTAAACCACTGTCACTACCTGATTTTTCTCCTACATTATCTGAAATTAATTTGTATACTGACGCCTCCCCCAAAAGATCAGTTTGATGTAAGCAGAGAGCTTGTCTTCTATCATACCCCCAGCAGCTAGTCCAGTGTTTGCTGCAGCCCATGTTAAGTGTATTTTCTTTTTGTGTTTGATGAATGATGAGTTAGTTTCTGAGGGCTTACACTGGCACAAGGGATCCTCTCCCAAGTCCCCTAAGAAAAAATAAACTCTAACAGGGCCTCCCTGGTGGCGCAGGGGTTAAAGACACAGCATCCCCGGCCAGGGAGCTGACCCACATGGCTCAGCAGACCTCTCCTTTCTCATCCGCTGCTACCCTCAGCAGTGTGTTTCAGTAGATCCTCCTATTCTACTCCCTACTCTGTCTTGGTGAACCCCCTTTTATACATACATCTCTGGCCTACACCCCAGTTCTTGTACACATACATAAATCTCTTTAAAAAGTAAATGCTAACAGCCCTGTTGGGCTGAGGGTGCTGAGGGACAAGAGTTTAAGCATCTAGCAACCAAAAGGTATCCCCCACATCCCCACCGCTCCCCCACACCCCTCACCCCCCATCAGGAAGGCAGAAAGAGCACATGTTCACACAGAAGCAAGGTGGACCTGTGATGTGAGCCCAGGTGGACAGATTCTAGAAAACCATGACTATACATGAATGAAGGAAATGCTCTTATTTCATATCAGTCCAACACATTCAACCAGTTTATTGAGAGCCCAGAATATGCCAAACACTTTCACAAGTTTGTCACATTTAATTCTCAAACCACATCATAAGGTGAGGTATTAGTAGTGCCATTTAACAAATGAAAAACTGAGGCCCAGAGAGGTTCAGTAGCTTATTCAATGCTCCCCAGATGGCAAATGCAGAAGCAAGGGTGTGAGTTCAGGCATGAGTGACCCCAAGTCATCGCACTGCCTCTGTGAGAGGATGAAGGGAGCCCTGACACACACAGCAACGGGTCCTAAGCTGCCACTTTCTAGATTCCAACGGCATCACCAGTCAGGAGGGAGGGGCATAAGGGAGAAGGCCCAGGACAATCTGCACTGGCCCTTCCATGACAGGAGTGCAAGGGCTCTCCCTAAGGGCTTAGGGAGTAGCGTGGAATGGTGTGCACTACAATCAACCCAGGCCTCCCCCTAGCGCTTCCTCTCGGTTCAAGGGGATTGTGAGGAACAAGGCCAAAGCACAAGCTGCCCCCACCCCTAAGGAAGACAGGCAAGTACCTGCACATTCAAGCTGGATAAAGAGACCCAGATAATGTGACTTTTGAGATGGAGTATAGGGAATGGGATTTGAGCCAGAGAACTGGAAAGGGACAAAACCCATTCTGAAGTGTTGGGGTTCGGTTGCTGGAGATGCAAGGGCAAGCTGGAGCTAGGCCAGTCACTCATGACATAGTGTGCCTCTCAATCTAACACTTCCCACCTGGCTGGGAAGGACGGTTTCCTATGAGACACCATGCTGCTCAGTCTATCTTCTCAGGCTTTTTCCAGGACTTGCGGGTCTCCAAGAAGATCTTTACCAAAGACAGGAGGATGGGCACTGCCATAGGCAGGAAGAGCGGGATGTAGATGGCAAACTTCTGGTCATCAGGGAAATAGAGGAGGTGGAGGAGCGAGGGGTCAAAAAAGGCACGTTCTGAAGATGTCACTGCTTCCTGACTGGCAACGAAGGCAGAGGCCAGGTGCCCGGCAGCCAGCTCTTCTGCTGCCTTCTGGACTGCAGCTACAGCCCTGTACACCTAGGAAGGGGAAAGGGAGTACCACTAAGTCCCTAGGCATTGGGGGTGGGAGGGGAGGGTCTAGAGTGGGGGCGCTGGGGCTCACTGTGTCTTCCGGCTACCACAGAGTCTGCTTGGAATTCACCAGAATACACAGAGGCCAGGATGAAAAGGACTATGGTGTGTTTTCTTAAAAACTCACACCCCCACCCCCTGGGGAGCTGGCACTGCCTGGGACTGCAGGAAGGAATCCCCACACAAACCTTGCTCCTCACCTGGTTCTCTGGTAGTGCCAAATGCTACCCCGTTTCTGCCACTCGAACCCTAGACCACGGCACTCATCCCCTGCCTGCTTACCTCAGATGCCACGTCATCCTTGATGACAATGTTGCTGATCTTGCCCAGTAGCTGGGCCAGGGAAGTGAGCGTGGTGGTGGCTGTGGCCAAGTTCTCCACTGACCGAGCCCAGAGCAAACGGTCCAGCTCCCAGGTCATTAGTCCTTCACTCTGAGGCCCTGATAACAGGCATTTTGGAGGCACCTGGGGCTGAGCAATCCCAAAGAGCAGCCTGTAGGAATAGGAAAGTAAAGCCAAGGAAGCTGAGACCAGAAGGTGGGAGGAGATGGCTAAAAGCCTTGGAGTCAGTATAAGGGACTTGTAGTCTTACCCAAGAACTATGGGGGCTACAGTGTTTTGAGGGACTGGGGGGTGAGCAGGAACACTAAAACCCAAGCCCAACATTTTCATTTTTACCTTCTATACTGGCCTTCTAAGATCTTGTTTGAAAAGGTTTCCATGGCTATTTCTAGTAACACCAACTTAGTTTAATCCGCTCACCCTGTCTACGCTCTTTGGACAAATGGAACCACTGAGAGTTAAGGATGATCCAGTACTCCCTCTGACAGCACATACATGCTGCGCCTCGCTAATCCTGCACCTGTGTCAGACACTGCTAATCAATTAGAATCCTCTTTCCTGGGCCTCCCTGGTGGCGCAGTGGGTTAAGCAACACATTATGAAGCAAACCACAGCCACTGCAGCACGAGTTCGATCCCTGCTGCCGGCCAGGGAGGGGACCCACATGGTGCAGCAGACCTCTCCTRCTGTGCCCACTGCTCCCCTCAGCAGTGTACTTCCRTTGATCTRCCTGTTCTGCTCCCAGCTCTCTGTGGTGAATCCTCTCACCCCCCTCACACCTCTGGCCTATACCCCAGTGCTTGTATGCATAAATAAATAAATCTTTAAAAAAATATATATATATAATAAAAAAAAAAAAATCCTCTTTCCTGATGAGCCAAGACATAGTCTTAGAATCCTCAACATAGGTCTGCAGGCAGGCGCTATCAACAGATCAGTTAGCTTAACAATTAACAGTTATTGGGCCTCCCTGGTGGTGCAAGGGGTTAAGTCTCAGCACAGTGAAGCTATTCTCAGCCACTGGACACGAGTTCAATCCCCAGCCATGGAGCTGACCCACATGGCGCAGCAGACCTCTCCTGCCTCGCCCGCTGCTCCCCTCAGCAGTGTATTTCAGTTGGCCTACCTATTCTGCTCCCCACTCTGTCTCTGGTGAATCCTCTCACCCTCCCGACACCTTAGCCTACACCCCAGCTCTTGTATACATAAATAAAATAAATCTTAAAAAAAAAAAAAAAAGAATTAACAGTTATATCTTAAGCACCCCTAATCTCACCCAATGGACCAGATACTCATGTGTCTGTTTTTCTTGAACAGTTTGTCAGCAACTAGTTCTTAGGAGGATGAAGTGATCCTTAGAAACCTTTTTGGTTTCCCTGGGACTCTGGACACAGCCAGGGTAGCTGGGATTTCATTTCAGTCAGCTCAGGAGAATGTGGTCAAACCCGGACCTCACCGCAACTGAGCCAAGAACACCTCCATCACCCGCACCATGTCCACCTCGACTCTCACTGGCAGCTCCGAGGCATTGTAGGCGTTGGGGTCCACATTGTACACCTGCAAGGGGACAGGAGGTTGTCACATCATGCCAGGACGTGCACAGCCCTCCCCTAGACACCCAGAGGCCATGAGCGAAAAGGAAGACATAGTCTGTGCTCTTCAGAAATTACAAATCTGATGGTACAGCTCATATTTTTGATCCCTGCTATTGGCTTTAAACAAATGCTTTCCATTATCCCCTCAAAAGTTCTATGAAAGAGACATTTTCATTCCATTTTAGAGAAACTCCCAGTCTAATAGGGGAGATGAAGTCCCCAACCTTGCAAAACTGCCACAAAGAGGGTTAAAGCCTATAGTGCACACAGACTGAGTTCTCAGTTCTCAGCAAGTGCAAACTGCTACATACAAAAGGGTCAAATTATAGAAGACACTGGTAGAAATCAGATGCTGGGGGGCTGTGAGGCAAGAGCTCACACCTCGCCTCCTCAGTGCCAGTCCCTCCCACAGGCGGGGCCATAGTGGACACCAGAGGACATTTCAGGGAACACATGTCTGTCCCCAAAACCTCTGGAGTCTGCAGAGTGTGACTATTACCATAATGCCACCCCAGCGGGGACTGTGGAAGGCGTTTGTAGCCACTGGAGCTCCATCCTTGTCCTGAATATACAGGGGAGCGTGGGCAAGCTCAGGTACGTACAGTAGAAAGTTGAGGACAGGGTAAAGGGAGGCAGCACTGGACCCTGTGGGATGAAGAGAAAGGGAGTCAGAACACCAAAACATGTTGGCTCTAGATCTTCCAGGGCAGCCTCTAACTTGCTGGTCACTAACTCTGGGTCTCAGTTTCCCCAGCTGATAATCACTAGGATGTCCTCCAGTCCTAGGTTTCTGTGGTAAAGAAACTCTAAACATTCTCCCAAAGATGAAATACAGTCCTTATCCCCCAAATGCCCCTGAAATCTCCCTTCCCGTTAGCCCCTCTTGACTGAGATAGCTTTTCTTTGCCACTACCACACTGTACTCATATTACGTTAACTAGTTTTATGCACAGGCACACATCTGACCTCATGTCAGTCCCCTGCTTCAAATCCAAAGGCTAGCCATCCATACCCAGTCAAAGTTCAGACTCCTTACACGGTCCTTTCTGATCTGACACCTGCCCCCCTTGCCCACCTCATTTTTGATTACTCACTCACAATGCAGTCATACTAACCTTCTCTGAGCTTCTTGAATGTCTCACTCTTCTATCAAGATTTATAATGTCTTTGCTAAAAATGCCATTCTATATCTCTGAACTCAGCACTGCCACAAAGCAGTCCCCTGGTCAAAGTCTGCTGAATGAACGAATGAAAAGGAATTTGCGAAGGCCGCTTGAGTTCTAACTGGCCTGAAATTCCACAATCAGTAATAGACTCACTTTAGTTTGCCTGTATGACAGCACTTGGTCACAACTACTCTTCCTCGTTTCCACCCCAAAAGTGAAAAACTGGAGCCCCAGTGTCAAGGTTGCTCAGAAATGTCAATTCAAATTCTGCCTCCATGTACTTTCGTCATTGTCTTTCCCACATATGTGACCACATTTTTCCTAGGTGGCTTTCAGGAAGGGAGACACAGTCTATCCATTCATTTCTAAAAGTGCTGGTGGGGGGGCCTCCCTGGTGGTACAAGAGGTTAAGCACCACACTATAAGCATCCGCAGCCACTGCAGCATGGGTTCAATCCCCAGCCAGGGAGCTGACCCACATGGCGCAGCAGACCTCTCCTGTCTCACCCGCTGTTCCCCTCAGCAGTGTATTTCAGTCAATCCACCTGTTCTGCTCCCCACTCTGTCTCTGGTGAATCCTCTCATGCCCCACACCTCTGGCCTGTACCCCCAGTCTTATATGCATAAATATTTTTTTTTAATAAATAAAAAGTTCTGGGAGGTACATTTAATAAATCTTTGGGAACATGATGATGTGGAGATGCAAATGTCAACAGAATATCACAAAAAGGAAGCCTACACACCCTTAGACTCCTTTAATGCCCTCAGGCCACCCCAGCCTAGGAACCATCACTACATACAGCCTGCCTCCAACTCCAGGCTGAAGCTTCACTATCCCTCCCAGGGCCCCTCTGGAGCTCACCCAGCCGGGACTCCACGGGGTTGATGACATGAGGGAGATTGTGTGCAGCCAAGTAGTAGCTGGAGGAAGCAGGGTCAAAGCGAGGGTTTACCCCCAACACTGCATAGTAAAGGATCTGCAAAGAGGGAGATTATTTTATTGGTTTATATTCCACATTGTCCCTGAAAAGATCTGAGGTGCATTTCAGGACCTAATTTAGGTGCAATTAGGACAGGGAAAAATACAAGATACAAAAGCAGGGCTGAGACAAAACAGGTATAGGGAACAAACACGGATGTCATGGGGAAAGGTCAAGGTACTAAATCCATGCTTTGACAACCACATAGTTTACCAGGCTTTTAAACAGCCTCCACAAAGAACAGCAGAATTCAGCACCCAAAAGATCAAATCAAGCCAATTATTCAGAAGTAGTTACTCCCACTCTCAAGACCTGACAAAAATTTCTCCCACGTTTTCCCTAAAAGGACACTGTGTGAGACAGAAAGCTGCATTCTTCACATCTTTGTTGCTACTACGTTAGTCTATTTCAGGGTTTTCTGTTTTCTAAAATAAATTTCTTTAAGGCTAGCACAACAGATGAACACAGTTCTCGAGGAAATCATCAGGAAGCTAGTTTAACAAGCATTGATGAAACTCCCTGAGGTGGGCACCAATGAGGGAAACTAGACACTAGCACCACAAACACACACAGGAAGTGCCTCGCAAATCAGCAGCTCTGAGAGCCGGAAGAACAGACTATGCTTGCGAACACTAAATACAGACAGGCTGAGGAGGCTACAGCCAGAGGATTCCTCAGCTCGTCCCTGTCTCACCTGAGAGTCCACAGAGATGTTGCCCGCAACACTGAGCGCGTTCAGGAAGGGCTGCACATACCGCTGGACAGCCCCCTCAATGTCCCAGTGCACGTCGTGGGACTTGGGGTCTGGGTTGAGCAAACTGAAGGTGATCTCATAGCCTGTAAGACAGAAGTCTGGGGAGTCAGAGGCTTCTGTGGACTAAAGAAGAAAGGCAGCCTGTTCCCATAGGTGAACTGAACTTGTTTCTTCTCTAGAATGGGGCTGGTTGCCGTCAGGAATCCAAAGAGAGGATAAAATTGAGAGGAACACTGAATGCTTTAAAAAACAAAAAACAAAAAAACAAACTTGAGACCAGAGAAGAAAGGCGTAAAGCGTTTACATGCAGATCCCCCTCTGCCCCAGAATTCACTGCCCTCTCCCTTCCAGGCAGAGCCCGCACACCCTACCCAAACTGGACTTCAGAGGCCGCCTCTTATCCGCGCTCCACTTGTCTTCCGGAAGGTGGTCAGCCAGGGCTGCAGCAAGCACATCCTCAGTCAAAGACATGGCCTGGGCTACTTGGATTACGCGGCGGCCAATGATGTTAAAGGCCTCCCGGTGCATGATACCCCGCACCACCGCAGTCCTCTTGGGCCCAATGTAGCTCAACATGTCCTGTGAGGGGCAAAGGACAGAGTGCCCATGACTCAGGGAAGAAAACAGAAGAGCACTCGGGCTCCTGTCTGAGACTCTGGCCTTTGTTCAACAGGTCTGCACCTCTCTCTAGATTCATAGTGAACTCCCAATTTCATTTCTGAGCTTGTATACTTGAGAGTTTCATTCATTAATAGTCCCTGCTCTTTCCCAGAAGAAATATAGACAGAGATATCCAGAGGACTGGCTGGAAAGTTGGCATGCTGAGCAAGAAAAGCCGAGTAAACAACAACTGGAAAGTCTGCCATAAGTAAGTGGCACATGGCAAAGAGGCAAACACAAGAATGTTCAGGGCAGTATTATTTCCAGTAGTAAAAATTGGAGACAATCCAAATGCCTGTCAGCAACAGACTGGGTAAAATGTGATGTTTGTACAACTAAACATTCGACAGAATTTAAAATGAGCACGTGCAATTCAATGTATGATCATAGATGAGGCTCTCAACCATAAATGATAAAAGCTGCAGAACACGTGCTGTACTATATACCATTTATATAAAGTTCAAAATATGTAAAATTAAGTATATAGTTTATGGAGATACAACATATGTGTCTCTATACAATTCCAAAGAAAAGTAAAAAAATGTCATCATTCAAAATGTAGTGCCTTTGGCTGAGAGGGAAGTGCAATCATAGGGATGTACAGCATTCCAACTCTGTTGCTGTTTTTGTAGTTTACAGCCTGGGGCAAGTACATGAATGTTCCTTAAAATGTTCTTTCATCTTTTTATAATAATTCAGTATTTCATTATAAATTTTAAAAGAAAATGGTACTTGGTACTGAGTCTTTTGCTCATAAAGTAAAAAGGTTAATAAATTACCTGACTACCATTACAACCTATTCAAACCAGCTTCTTTCTTTTCACCTTGATTTTATTCTACTTTAAATGGGCTTTGGAGCTTTAACTACAAGTCTTGGAATTAGAAAGCTCCAGAGTCAGCGAGTAAATCCCTATTTCCAGGAGAACTTCCTGCAGCAAATGGAAGAAACAGATTGCAAAGCTGCAGGAAGGTGACCCAGAAGAATAGCTGAAGGGACAAGGCAAGGTCGCAGCTACCTGTTCAGCCTACCTGGGGGAGAAGTGAAGAGTGCTCAGAAATCACGTACACAGTCAGGGAGCCTGTTGCTTGCTCCTGTGGCTCCACTAACATGGATTCTGCCTCTAAGGATAAGAGCAGATGATAAACCAGGAGCAAAAAATCAGTTCTTCACCTGCACCCCAATGATAACTGCAGCACAGTTTACAACAGGTAAGCTACAGAAACAACCCACATGCCCAAAACTAGATGACTGGATCAAGGTGATATGCTATATTTACACATTGGAATATTACTCATCAATTAAAAAGGATAAACTCATGACATTTGCAGCAACATGGATAGAGCTGGAAGGGAGTACGCTCAGGGAAATAAGCCAGAAAGAAAAAGAAAAGTATCAAATGGTCTCACTGATAGGAGGAATATAAAGGAACCAAATATGGGATCAGGGTGGGAAAAAAAGGTAACTATAATAAAGTAAAAATCAAAACCATCAGGCAACTATAGAGTAGAGACATTCTATAGGAGAGGAAAAGGGAGAAGGATCAGGACGGGGAGGGGGGAGAAGAGCACAAGGGACTATGCTGGTGGTGCATAGGTGAATTGTGGTGGGAATTTCACAGGAAATCATTCATTGTACAGCTATGAAAGATGATGCAATAAATATATTAAAAAAATATTAAATATATTAAAAAAAAATCAGTCCTTCTCCCTGAGGTTCCCCCTCCATAAACCCTATAGTGGCCCAGCCTTAAATACAAGGTATCTTTCTCAACTTACCCAGAGACTTTGGAGTTAAACTATGGAAACTACGCACTTAGAGATCATAAGGGGAAAAGGGGCTTTATGTTCAAGTGGTATGATCACCCCTTCTGGTACCTTGCAAACTGCCCAATGACAGGGCTTTCTCCTCACGGTCCAAAGCCCTCCGATAGGCTTTCTGGAACCGGCATTTGATTTTCATTTTGTCTGAAAGGGCATAAGCAAGAGTTAGATCTCAGCCAACATTCCCAGCCCTAACACTAACAATATCCAGCGACTAAGGACAGCAAGGTGATTGTTTGCAGAGAAAGACCAGGAAGCCATAACTGATTCTAATGACTTCTGCAAGGATGATACTAAATACACAATAGGGCCTCCCTGGTGGCACAATGAGTTAAGCAACACACTATGAAGTAAAACAAACCCACTGCAGCATGAGTTCAATCCCTGCTCCTGGCCAGGGAGGGGACCTACATGGTGCAGCAGACCTCTCCTGTCGTGCCTTCTAGCTTTCTAATAATACCAGTAATGGCTAATAGAAAAGCAATCATTTTTTTAAAATCTCAATGATAGGAATCAATGAGTAAGACTACATAAAAAGGAAAAACAAGGGACTTTACTGAAGAACATAAAGGACTGGAAGAAAATGGGAAAAGCATACAAACTCCTAGATGGAAGGACTAAAGAGTCTATGGGTGTTCACTCTCTCCAAGTTAGCCTGTATACGTAAGGCAATCCCAAAAGAAATACCTTGCTCCCCTGGAATATGACACACTGAACCTAAAATTTTACTGGGAAAACTCAAGAATTTCAGGTCCTATAACACAGAAGAAATAATAGAATTTTAAAAATCACAACTGCTAATGCAATGAATTCCAAGACCAACAGATGCTAAAGCCATCAGGTGAAAGGTTAACGAGGAACTTTAAAATACAGAAATCAAGCTGACAATACCTGAACTCACTAAATCATCCCTGCACATTCCAAAGTGGGAAAAGCAGCCATTATGACGTGTTCATGATAAAACACAACAGGAAGTACACCTTATAAAGTATTCTTGCCTAAAAAATCAAACATACTAGATCTAGGTACCAGCTTATAAGAAATATCGAAACTAAAAAAATACGTTATATGAAACCAGGAAGAAGTGACTTGCCAGATCCAGAATGTGAGACATTCTATAAAACAAACGACCTGGTTTCTCCAACTAATCAATACTATATGCAAATAAGTATTGGGGGTGTGGGAAGGGGAGCAGCTAATGTACAATAAAAGAAGCTTAATAAAATTCATCCATTGATTCTTATTAGAATAAATCAGCTGCAAAAGAACACCCTGGAGATAACTGGGGGATTCTGAATTGACTGGAAGTTAGAAATTAAGGAATTACTGCTACCTTGGTTAGGTGTAATAATGCTGTTATGTTTTAAAAAGCAGAAAACCCCTTCCATGGCTTTCCTTTTTATCTAGAATAAAAGCTGTCTGTGATCTGGCCCCTTGAACAACTCTGGTTTTCTTTCTTTCTTTTTTTTTTTTAAAGATTTATTTATTTATATATACAACAGCTGGGGCACAGGCCAGAGTCATGGGAGGTGAGAGGATTCTCCAGAGACAGAGCCAGGAACAGAACAGGCAGACGGACTGAAACACACTGCTGAGGGCAGCAGCGGGTGAGACAGGAGAGGTCTGCTGCGCCATGTGGGTCCCCTCGCTGGCCAGCGGCAGGGATTGAACTCTTGCTGCAGTGGCTGCGGTTTGCCTCATAGTGCATTGCTTAACCCACTGTAACCACCAAGGAGGCCCTCTGGTTTTCTTTCATTTCCTTTAATCTCTCCCTTCCTCAGCTCACTCCAGCCACCATGGTATTCTTGCTGGTCTTCAGAAGCACCACACCTGCTCGCACCTCAGAACCTACACCTGCCTTTCCCTCTGCCAAAAAGCTTCCCTCCCAGATATCTACACAAATGACTCCCTCCCCTCTTTCAGGTCTTTACCCAAATGTCCTATTTTCAATTGTCTTCTCTGGCCACTCTAAAACTACGACGACACTACTAATGCCCAAGAGAACCTCCTTGCCCTGCTCTATGTTTAAGCCTTTCACCATCCAACATTCAATTTTATTTGTCTTTTTTTATTGTCTGTTCTCTTTTTTGGTCTGCTTTGTTCACTGCTATATCTCTAGCATCTACAACAGTATCTAACATAGGCATGCAATAACTATTTGTTGAATAAACATACAATCCTACCCCTCTTCTTTTTTTTTTTATTTTAAAGATTTTTATCTATCCATGCATATAAGAGCTGGGGTAGAGGCTAGAGCTGCAGGGGGTAAGGAGGTAAGATGATTCACCAGAGCCAGAGTGGGGAGCAGAACAGGCAGATGGATTGAAATACACTCCTGAGGGCCCGCCCTGGTGGCGCAGTGAAGCAAACCGCAGCCACTGCAGCACGAGTTCGATCCCTGCCGCCGGCCAGGGAGGGGACCCACATGGTGCAGCGGACCTCTCCTGCTGTGCCCACTGCTCCCCTCAGCAGTGTGTTTCTGTCGATCTGCCTGTTCTGTGTCCTGCTCTGTCTGGTGGATTCTCTCACCACCCCATACCTCTGGCCTGTGCCCCAGTGGGTTGTATGCATAAATAAGTAAATAAGTAAACAAGTAAATAAGTAAATAAATAAATAAATAAATACACTCCTGAGGGGAGCCATGGACAAGGCAGGAGAGGTCTGCGGTGCCATGTGGGTTCCCTCCCTGGCCCTGTGGAAGTCCCACAGTGAGGCACTCAACCCCTTGTGCCACCAGGAAGGCCCACTCTTCTTATTTAACAGATAAGAAAACCAAGCTTTAGAGAGGTTACCAACCTCATCCAGATTCACACAAATAAGTGGCTGAAACAAGGCTTTCATCCAGCTCTCTGAGTCCAAATTCCACACTCTTGGCCCCTCAACTATACTGCATATTATCTTATCGAATACTGTGTCACTAAATGTGAGCAGTAGTCCACCACAACTGACAACAAAGTCGTAAACTAACATAGGAGGTACAATCCAACTTTTTATTTTTGGGTGTGTTTGAGAAACAAAAGTATTTGTGCACACATTAGACTGAACCATATAAAATATGGTGGTTGTTTTTAATGTCTTGACCAAGGTTAAAGAGCTGGAACATACTTGGCACACTGGCACTTCATGGTCTACACTCAATCTACATCTCCATTCACACCCAATCTTTCACTTCACATGGTGGGAAGATACAGTGTTCATAGAGTCACTGATCTGCAAATTCACCCCTCCATGCTTTATGCAGGAGGCAATATAGTTTACTGGTGGAAGTCTGAACAACGGAATCAGTCAGACTGGATTTAAAATCCAGACCCACCTCTTACTAGCTAACTGTGATCTAGGAAGAATCACACTCTCTAAGTTTGTTTTCTTGTTTATAAAATGGATCTCATAATGACCATAGTAAATGAGACAAGACACATAAAGTGTCTCACCTAGTTTCAGACATACAAAGAGCAACAAGGAACTGTTATTATTATTACTGGCTCATGCTATTCCTTCTCTCCTCCCCATTTAACTTGAATTCTTTCATCATCTTCAAAAGTCTAGCTTAAAAATTACACCCCTTGAGGGTCTCCCTGGTGGCGCACTGGGTTAAGCAATGCACTATGAAGCAAACTGAAGCCACTGCAGCACGAGTTTGATCCCTGCCACTGGCCAGGGAGGGAACCCACATGGCGCAACAGACCTCTCCTGCCTGGCCTGCTGCTGCCCTCAGCAGTGTGTTTCAGTCAGTCTGCCTGTTCTGCTCCCCACTCTATCTGGTGAATCCTCTCACCTCCCGCGACTCTGGCCTGTATCCCAGCTCTTGTATGCATAAATAAATAAATCTTTAAAAAAAAATTACACCCCTTGAAACCTCTGCCTTTTTTTTTTTTTAAAGATTTATTTATTTATGCATACAAGAGCTGGGATACAGGCCAGAGTCGCGGGAGGTGAGAGGATTCACCAGACAGAGTGGGGAG
>JAGFMF010011578.1:2800891-2817261 GCA_019455555.1 Galemys pyrenaicus | reverse complement strand
TGGGTTCCCTCCCTGGCCAGTGGCAGGGATCAAACTCGTGCTGCAGTGGCTTCAGTTTGCTTCATAGTGCATTGCTTAACCCAGTGCGCCACCAGGGAGGCCTCTCTGCCTTTATTTCCTCCCAGCATTAAATGCTTTTCCCCAGGTGCAATCCCTGCTTCGTATATACTTCTTTGACTTATATGTCTTTCTCTCTTACCTACCTATGGATTTCTTGAAACCATTAGCAATTTCTCATTCCTTCTCAAAATGTTCCTGGTACCTAAAAATAGTAACTAACACAGTAAAGTGTTTAATGCTAAACTGAATAAGGCCTGTATACAAATCCAACTTGATTCCAAGTCCTGTTCCTTCCACTATCTCCAAGGGAAGCATCGACTGCTTTTGATCAGGTTGCACGACTGTTTCATGAATAAAATTGCTGCTTTAATGACAAATACTGAGTGGCTTTTCTTCTCGCAAACACATGTTCGTTCGAAGAAGTCTTTTAATAAGTTTTTAAATTCTTTATGGGGCACCCACGCTGCTCCTACCCAATCCATCTCTGGACAGAGCTGAGAACAGAATGGGAGCCCTCATGACCCACGAACTCACATTTCAGCGGGATCTCTCTCTCATGCACAACGGTGAGGGGCAGCTTCTCCTGGTCGTCCAGGGGCAATGATTCTCGGGTAAAGACGACAGTGACAGGCACCGTGAGCCGGAGCTTCGGGAAGGAACATCAGTGCCATCAGCTGAATCTTCAGCTTGCCGTGGGCTGCTCACGACCTTCCCCCATCGAAGTCTCACCTGCAGGGCATTTAGCCCACTGATCTCGGAGTAAGGCAATGGGGCTCGGTAGGTCTCTGTGGTCTTCCACCAGAGCGGCAGCCCCAGCACGATGGCCACCGCAGCGAAGAAGAGGGCGGAGCGCTTGCCTCGAATCACCTCTGGAGAGACCAGGGGATCGACTCAGGCTCGGGAAAGGAGGTTCGGATGCCGGCCCCACCCCCGACGCGGAGAAGCCTGGGCAACCGGTACTCTGAGCCGGCATTCGTAGGGATCCCCGTGCTAGAAGCCCCCCCAAATCTGTAGGATTCCGTCTGAAATAACCCCGACTCTCAGTCCGCGGGACCTCTGACACACCACAGTTCCCGCCCTCTCATACTTCCCCAACAATTCGCTAAACACAAGCCCCCACCCCAATCCCGACGCACCTAGGTCAGTAGTGGCGGCCCCGGCGGCCGCCATGCTTGCTTCCGGCTGCTTAGCCGCCAAGGGGCGGGGCCTGTAAGCCTCCCCCAATCGCAAACCACCGCGGCGATAGCGACCAATGGCAAGCAGCTCCCCAGACCGTCAGGCGGAAGGAGGCCGGCGAGGGTGGGCGGAGACCGCGTCAAAACTAGCTGCGAGTTTGAAAGGTTACCAGCCTCAAGGGGTTGTCAAGGGGATGTGCGGCTTTGACCTGTGTAGAAGAGTTGATTAACCTCCCGCTTCCTAGTACACACTTCTAGCCCCAGAGATTAGGAACACCGAGTCTTCAGTTGTTAAATACTAGCCGGTAGACCATAGACAGCTCTAAGGTTCGGTGTTCTCTTCTGGAAAACGGAGTCACTAAAATGAGGATTCATGCAAAGAATCTGGTGCACGGAAAGCACTCAATGTCAGCAGTCGAGATCGTTGCTTATCGTCTCTATCACAGAGCTCCTCTTCTGAGTGGCTTCTCCTCAGTCCTCAAACTTGGAGCATGCCAGCTAGTAGTAATTTTTAGCAGGTTTGACTCGGTATTTTTATATTCATTTGAGTTCGTTACTTATAAAAGTCTGGATACTTAGCTTAAAAGTCTTAAAAATTCATAAGCACAGACTCTGAATCTTGATCATTTGGATTCAGATTCTGATTTCACCACTTACTACTAAAGTAGTTTTGAGAAGTTAAGTTTTCTGTGCCTGTTTCCGCATATTAAAACAGAGGGACTGGGGCCTCCCTGGTGGCTCAAGGGGTTGGGCACCACACTACAAAGCATCCGTAGCCACTGCAGCATGAGTTCGATCCCTGGCCAGGGAGCTGACCCACCTGGCACAGCAGACCTCTCCTGTTTAGCTCCCTGCTCCCCTCAGCAGTGTATTTCAGTGGATCCGCCTGTTCTGTTCCCCACTCTGTCTCTGGTGACTCTTCTAACCCCCCACATCTCTGGCCTGTACTCCAGTTCTTGTATGCATAAATAAATAAATGTTTTAAAAAATAAATGAAACAGAAGCACTAACAGTGTCGACTTTATGTGAAGGTGTTGAAGTGAGTTAGTAAATCAAAGGACCAGGACAGGGTCTCCTGTGGCGCAAAGGGTTATAGCACAGCACTATGAAGCATCCCCAGCCAGGGAGGTGACCCACATGGCACAACAGACCTCTCTGTCTCACCCCCTGCTCCCTTCAGCAGTGTATTTCAGTCAATCTGTCTGTTCTGCTCCTGGCTCTGACTCTGATGAATCCTCTCACCCCACCACCACCATCGCACCCCCCATAAATAAATAAGGACAGGGGGGGAGGGTGGTGAGATGATTCACCAGAGGCAGAGTGGGGAACAGAATAGACAGACTGACCAGAGTACACTGATGAGGGGAGCAGCAGGTGAGACAGGAGAAAAGATTTATTTATTTATGCATATAAGAGCTGGGATAGAGGTCAGAAGTGTGGGGGGTGAGAGGATTCACCAGAGACAGCACAGGGAGCAGAACAGGAAGACTGACTGAAATACACTATTTTTTTTTAAAGATTTATTTATTTATGCATACAAGCACTGGGGTACAGGCCAGAGGTGTAGGGGGGTGAGAGGATTCACCACAGAGAGCGGGGAGCAGAACAGGCAGATCAACAGAAGTACACTGCTGAGGGGAGCAGCGGGCACAGCAGGAGAGGTCTGCCACACCATGTGGGTCCCCCCCCCGGCCGGCAGCAGGGATCGAACTCGCGCTGCAGTGGCCGCGGTTTGCTTCGTAGTGCGTTGCTTAACCCACTGCGCCACCAGGGGAGGCCCTGAAATACACTATTGAGGGGAGCAGCGGGAGAGACAGGAGAGGTCTGCTGGGCCATGTGGTTCAATTCCCTGGCTGAGAGTTGAACTCGTGCTTCAGTGGCTGCTGATAGCTTCATAGTCCTGTTCTTTAATCCTTTGTGCCACCAGGGAGGCCCATAAATCTTTTTTTTTAAAGTGATTAGAATAGGGCCTGGCAGAAATATATAGAAAGTGCCATATAAATCTTAGTTTTATTAATATAAGATCGGTCACACTGAGCCTACATTTTCACATTGCAATAATTATCTGGATGGAACACTGGTTACCCACTCTACACAGATTGTTGCCTCCCTGGTTCACACAGCACACACCCACCATGTTCTTATCTTTATCTGCTCAGCTAGACCCAAGTGCTTACACCCCCAGTCAAGTGGTCATAGTTAAGCGTGAGACTTCACCATGCCTGCCGTTGCCCAGTCTTTTCTCCCCATATACCACAGAAAACACACAATAGCACCAGGCAGCCTCCTAGATACCTTGATCTACTTGCAGTCCTCGGGCTTAGGGGTTTTCCTTGTTAGCTAGAAGCCCCGGTGCTCCGTCTGTCGTGACGCCCCCTAGTGGACTGTGTCAAGTCAGCTGCTTGTCCTGCCTTCTGCTTCCGACTTTGCATAAAAGCTGTTACTGAAATCTTGCTTCATGCCATCCTCTGCAGCTGCGGTCTCTGTCTCTGAAGTGCCAGTCTCTGAAAGCTTAGCAACCCTACACACTTCCTGCTCTAGCCTTGGACATCAACAGGCAAGGGCCTGAACTGGGAAAGGTAACTGGGTGTGGCCTTCCCCCATAAGCTTAAAACCCAGTAAAATTCAAAACCCACCCTCTCCATCTCCACAGTCAGAGGCTCCAGAGAGGAGTCAGAAACATGGGGGTGGGCATTTGATTTATGAAATACACAGACAAAGCATGTTTTGCTACATTTATTTGTTAGGTGGGATGTGTGTACTCTAGGCATGAGTCAGGTCTAGTGTCCTACCCTGTGATTCCAGGAGAGAGCACGGGCAAGGAGAGCCCAGTGGGAAGCTGTGGGTGCCAGCAGGGGCAGCAGAAAGACTGGCATGCTGCTCTGACTTCAAGAAAAGGCTCCTGCTCTCAGTCATCCTTTTATCCAGTAGCCTCAGGTAGCAGTGGGAGGCGGGAAGGGAGAAGAGAAAAGGATTCAGTGTTGGATAGAGGCATCTCTGCTCTGAATGGCTATCACTACAGGCAAAAGTAGGTGCAGGTGGCCAGGCCCATGGTTGCGGTGTGGAATGGGTACTCAGTAGGCATGGTTGGCAATGTAGAGGGACTGTGCGGCAGCTCCACCATCTTCTCCAGTGCCTTCGTACTTGCCCTGGGCAGCAAGCCCATTCACCTGCAAAAGGGGGGGGAGGTGGTAAGCGGATCAAACCAGCCCACAGGTGCCACACCCTCCAGGCTGTTGCCAGTAGCTGCTTCCCCTGCTGAGGCCTGACTCTGCCTCCAGTACACACATACCACATAGCAAATAAATGTAGCAAAGCATGCTTTGTCTGTGTATTTTACACGTCCGATTCCCACCCTAGCACACACAAAATCCCACCCCCACAACCTCAGCCCGCTTGATGAACTCCTCAGTGGCAGCCCCGGCATTGTCCCGTTGCCCTCGCCAGGCATTGAGCGCAGAGGCTTGCAGGGCACGTCCATAGGAGAAGGTGAGGGCCCAGGGCCGGGGAAGGGGACATCGGTTGATGGCATTGAGGTTGAGGGATGCCTCCTCTTCACTCTGACCCCCAGACAGGAAGGTCACTCCTAGGGTGAAGAAGAGACGACAGACTGGTCACTTCCTATTTTTCCTGGGTAAAGGACCCCAAAACCGACAAGAAGAACCTGGCGATGAGTCAAGTTAGAAAGGGGGGGGGGTACCTGGAACAGCTGGGGGCACAGTGCGACGCAGGGCAGTGACAGTTGCCATGGCAACCTCCTCCGGGCTATACTTAATGGGACAGGCATGGCCAGGGGTCACCATGTTGGGCTTGAGCAGGGTCCCCTCCAGGTACACATGATGGTCACTCAGAGCCTTGTACACAGCGGCCAGGACCTGGGGGTAGAGGAGGTTTACTAAGGTTCTGGGCCCCTGCCACTTAGCAGTCTATGTTCCTGTCTCAAAGTGGCTGGAACTTCCCTGTGTTATCAACACAGGCTCAGACTCACAAGTCTGTCCCGGGATCAAGTAAAAGAGGACTTGGGGAAAGTGCCTGAATCTGAGCCATCGACTGTGGGCAATAGGTTCCCTTACCACAGGCTGCCCTACAGTACCTGTCCATGGCAAGGGGTAGACTCACCTTCTCTGTAACATACTGGCAACGTTTGAGGTCATGGTCCCCATCAGGAAGGATTTCGGGTTCCACAATAGGCACAATACCGTTCTGCAGGCAAAAGCAGAGTTGGCAGGGCAGTAGATGGGATGGGGGAAAGCCCTGTAACCCTCTCACTGGGCACAGGGCGCCCATCTGACAACCCCCATGTGCATAACACACCTGCTGGCAGATGCTGGCATAGCGGGCCAGCACATTGGCATTCTCCAGAATGGCAAGTGCTGAGGGCGTGCGCTCGCTGATTTTCAGCACACAACGCCACTTGGCAAAGTCAGCGCCCTCCTTCTTGTACTGGGCACAGCGTTCCGAGAGCCCATCCAGACCTGCAAGCATATAGTGCCAGCCTCGTCACTCTGCCCGTCTGTGCCAGCATCAACCACCCAATCGTTCTGTGGTGCAAAAAGCCCCGTACCTTGAGTGGTGGTTTCTCCATCAGTCCCAGCTAAAGGCACGACACCCTTGTCAACCTATAGGGAAACACAAATAGAGGGTTAAGCCCAAGCAGAATTTTCCACACCACCCCTCACGTATACCCCTATTTTCACATTTACCCCCCTCCAGTGGCTGCACCTTGATGCCCACAACAATGCCTTTATCCTGGATGGTACGGATGAAGGGGACACCATTATCGTCTTTTTGGTAAAGTGTCTCATGGAAGAAAATGACGCCTCCAATGCACTTCTTCACACGGTCATCAGCGCTGAACAGAACCTGGCGGTACAAACGGCGATTCTCCTCTGTGTTTTCCACCCCAATTTGGCTCAGCCGCTTGGCCATGCTGCCTGAAGGCAAAAGAAGAGAAGTGGAAAAATCATCCCCAGGGTTCCCAGAGTTTTCTGGTCATCTTGCATCACTCCCCCCCCCCCCCCCCCCCCCCCCCNTGCATCACTCCCCCCCCCCCCCCCACCTACCTACAGATTCATCTGCAGCCAGAATGCCTTTGCCTGGGGCCACAATCCGAAGAGCAATGTCAGACAACTCCTTTTTCTGCCCAGCGGAAAGGGCTGGGTACGAGTGGGGCATGGCGACAGGTCTCTGGAATGGAGACAAGACAGTAAGACTGGACCACATCCACTAACTGCTCTTCCTGTCCTCACCATATGGACCAAACGGCTTTCCCTCCGCCCAACACCGAACAATCAGGGGTCTGGGAACAGGATAGGCGTCCTTGGCATGGATTCTGGACATCGAAGTGGCACCAGTCCTGCTGACAGCAGGCTTAGGGCCCCTGTTCTCACAACTCCTTTTGTCCCTGGTGGGCATCCTTCCCAGCCTTAGGGAAAGATGGAGGTGGGGGTAGGGCGGGAAGCAGCCCTGAAGCTACAGGTCTTCTCATGAAACTGTTGCCCAAGCTAAGATGCCAATCCTTCTCTCACTGACTTTCACCCCTTCTTCAATTAAGCAAAAGCCCCGACCTCCCCAACTTTCCCTTTCTCATCCTCAGCAGGGCCCCCAGGAAAGTGCACTTACTTCCAAGGCTTCTGAATGAGGCAAAAACACCCATCACTGCTCCTTCCCTAAGCTTCTGGAGGAAAGGTTTGGTTTTCTTGGAGGGCAAGGAGCAGCTACAGAGTAGGAGTAGTACAAATAATGGCCACAGGTTTTCATAACCTCTTTTATACCCCAAACCTGACTGCCTGTGCAGGTGGGAGTTGGGAGCAGAGGTCAGCGTTGAGAGGAATGAATAGAGAAAGGAAGGGAGAGATGCAGGAAGAGCAAAGAGACTTGTGGGGAGGTGATGGTGAGACAAGTCAATAATCAGGGGGAAGGACCTAGACCAGGAGGGACAGAAGGCAAAAGAACAGGAGAAGGAAATTAGCTAAAAAAAAAAGGGAGGAGAGACTGAGATTAAAATCATCTGGGTGGAAGAGGGTGACCCCAATGAAAAATGCAAAAGACAGAGGAAGATTTAGGATTGGAAAAGTTGAGTTCCATCTGTGAGAGCTAAGTGAGGTTGAGCCAAGGGATTTGGAGAGCAGATGTAAGTGAGAGGATGCAAAGAGAGAGCGAGACCCCAGGGAACAGGGCAAAGACAGCAAGAAGAGCCAGAGAGAGGAAGCAGAGATGCTGAGCAGCAACCACCTCACCCGAAGCCTCACCTGTGAGCAGCACAGTTAGCGAACAGCTCAGCCAGAGGAACACCTCGGTTCTGAGGAGCAGCAGCTGCGACTCCAGCCCTAGCTCCAGTAAATGAGGCGGCGAATGCCGCAGAGCTACGTGACTCCCCCCGGGGGGCGGGGCCGGCACCTCACCGCCGTAGCTACGCCCCCTCACCCAGACTGGCGGTCGTGTTGAGGCCACGCCCACAGGGGCGGGGCGGCGAGGTGGAGTGACTCCTGGCCCCAGGCAGCGATCTCGCAGTCGGTGGTGGGCTCTCCCCCTCCCACCTCTGGGAGCGCTGCCACTAGGGCCCCAGACACAGGAAATGGTCTTGCCCTCATTTCTGCCACAATAGCCTTTACCAAGTGCATAGCACTGTGCGGGATGTTGAGAATTTTGCCTGTCACAACAGGTGAGGGAGATGGAAGAGAGTCACCAGCGAAGTGTGGGAGTCCTGGCAGAGTAAGCAGCTTACTTGGGTGACTTTATTGGTCCTCAGCGCCTTAGTCACAAGGCCTAGCGTGGAGGGGGATGGAGAAGGTAAGAGAATGAAGCCTTGTCTGTTCCCCCCAGGACCTAAGCCAGGGACAAACAGTCCAGTGCCCAGAGTATTTGGGGAAGCAAGGGAAGGGAGGAGGGGCAGCTGCTTTTGGCTCTGCATGGAGCAGGAGGGGTATGTGGAGGGTCCCCAGGCGGGAGGGCCAAGCTGCAGCTCCCCAGATCTCATCCACCTCTTCCCCAAGAAAGAAGATTCGGTGAGCCTGAAGAAATACATTAAATACATTTTATTTAAATAGTATTAAAACATAGCTGGATTAATTAATTAAAAAAAATAAACATCGCTGGCTGTGTGCCAGTTGGTCCTGGAACTGGGTTAAGGGTGTAGTGCAGGTCAAAAGGGATGAAAACAGATTCTAGCTTTCCATTTCTTAGCCCAGAAATTCCAGCAATCCCTGTAGCTCCTTGCAACCCTTCACGACCTCTGGAATGGACAGCAGAGTCTGGGAAGAGAGGCAGAAAAGGCAGCTCTGGGTCACAGGCTCGAGGCCTACAGCTCACAGCCCAGGAAGCTCCCATCAACACTGAGTTAGAGAAAAAAACAGAAGCCACAAAGCAGCGTGCCAGAATGAGCAAGGCCCAGCTTTCAGCACAGGCTGGGAACCAGAGCTGTGCTTATCGCTGCCTACAAGGGCCACCCCTATACCAGTGTCTTTTTAATTGCATCAGCTCCTTCCCTCCTTTACCTCATATATATGCTGAACAATGTCATCTAGTTTCTTTAATTCCTTGTCAGAGCGCCGAAGATTCTCTTCCAGGATATTTCTCTAGAAAGCAAAGAGGTTGCATAAAGCCTGTGCTTAAAAGAATAGCACAGTTTTTGGGCCCAGGAAAAAATGGCCAGGCACTTGCTTGTGGGTGGTGGTGGGAAATGCATGGGAATTCTTACATGGCTCTGGAACTTGACCATGAGTTTTGCTTTCTCATTTTTCATCTCCAGGAACATCACCCTCAGTTTATCCACCTATAGATATGTTCAGGTCAGTAGGGGCACTGCCTAGGGTCCCCACTAGCTGCCCAGCTCCTCTGTCAACCCAAAGTCACCTCCTGGGAGAGCCACACTTTCTCCTGGATCCAGCTAGTGGCCATGGGCTGACAGCTGGGGTCCAACTGGCCTGCCAGAGTCTCTTGGAGCACCTTAGTCTCTGTCTCTGCACGCCGAAGGGAGCGGGTAAGTTGTGTCACCTCCTCTCTCAGGCTCTGGGGATAAGAATGGAAAATTATTCAGTAGCCTTCAAATATCCTCTTTATCCTTCTTATCCAGTGTAAACAAGGGTAGACCAGAGGCTCTAATCCCAGATGTGGGATCCTGGCTACCAATGACGCAAGAAGTGAAGAGCTGGGCATCTTGAACATACTATGAGCTCGCCACTCTTGTCTATCTGCTCTAGGATCTTCTCATTCTGCTGCTGTATCACCTCCTGGAGCTCTTTTTCATTCTGTGAAGCAAAGGGAGTAAAGAAGGCATTGAGGGAGGCTTGAGTCTTATAGCCCTTGCCAAGAAATAGAATTTAGTGACATGACCCAATCCCAATTAGTAACACTCCAGTTCTCTCTCCAGCGCTACATCAGACAAGTCACATTTCAGTGCTGAGAGTTCTGCTAGAGTTCCCAACTTCTAGGTTGGCCTGGGGAGATGGGTCACCCCATAGCTGATTCCCAAATGTGAAATGTCTGACCCCAAAGGGGGCAAAACTAGGGCAACAGTTGGAAAATCCCCACCACCCAGATTCTTGGAGAGACAATGATTCCCAGTGGGCCAGTAGAGCTGCTCCAGTTCGTTGCCCCACTTCTGGGCCCCTCCTTCACCTTGTAGCGCAAGCACAAGGCCTGGTTCAGCTTCTCTATGTCTGCTTCCTTTGCCTTCTGGGCTTCCTGATGCTGTTCTTCCTGGGCCTGCAGTCTATCCTGCAGATCACAACTAGGGAGGGCAGAATTCCGCATTATTTCTGCCCTCTCAGGGTTGGCTAGGCCCTCGACATTAAGGGTGTTCTCACGTGACCTGCTCTCTCTCACATTTTTCCCTGCAGACTCCTGACAGCTTCTTCCTTAGACTCCTGCAGCAGGAAACACAGGCTCTGAAGCTCCAGAGTCCTACTGTTCAGTTCTGCCAGACTCTTCTCCATGCCAGGGGTCTCTAAAAGGGAAAGTCCTAGATAGAGGCGGAGGCCTGGAAAGAGTGCAGCTATCATTTCCACAACTCTTCTCCATGGTCCCCACCCACAGGATTTGAATGTCCGGAACATTACAGGTCCCAAAAGGCAGTAATAAAATGAGCCCAGGTAGAATTGAGGTTTTTAGAGCAAAGCACTTCTCATTGCTTTAGTCTTTATCCTACTAGCAGATCTAGAAACGAGGCAGGGTCCCTGGAGAGCCTCACCTGTGGGCTGAAGGGATGCCATGGATGCTACTCGGGTGAAGGCACTCTTGTCACTTCCAAGCAAGGGCACAGGAGCTGATTCTGGGTGTATAACAAAAACCAACCATGGTAGAGGCCCTCTGGTGACCTAGCCAAGAGTCAGCCAGGGAGAGAGGTTTGATGGGCCTCTCCCACAGGTGGAGACATCAGAAGTGGTCACAACTTCCCACCCCTAAAGTCCAGGCCTTTAACCTTTGTCTACTTTTGCTGTCACGGTGCTTCCCAAGGAGGCGTTGCCGGTGGGCGGGGGGTGTGCTTGGGCAAGAGCACAGGCTGTGTTTATCGGAAGGGTCTCTTCATCAGCCTAAGGGCAAAGAAGAAAAAAAATATCAGTTGCTTTTCAGGGCTAGTGATTTTCCCAAACTCCCCAACCACATCTGGACGGCTACTCTATTACCTCTTTATCTTCCAACTTCTCCATTAGCTCTTTTCCCTGACCTTAATTCTTTCACTAAAGCAACAATAATTAAAAAGGGAAAAACCTTCTTAACCTTCTTAAATCCTCTTTTAGCTAAGGCATATCATATCATATCAATCCTCTTTTAGCTACTGATACTACATATCAGGTACAAGGCAAGGATGGCCTCTCTCACCATTCATTTTCAACATCATGATAAAAGTTCTATATAATACTAAGTAAAGCAAGAAAAGGGAATAGGGACCTCCCTGGTGGCACAATGGGTTAAGCAACGCACTATGAAGCAAACCGCAGCCACTGCAGCACGAGTTCAGTCCCTGCCGCCGGCCAGGGAGGGGACCCACATGGCGCAGCAGACCTCTCCTGCCTCACCCGCTGCTCCCCTCAGCAGTGTTTCAGTAGATCTGCCTGTTCTGCTCCCCACTCTGTCTCTGGTGAGTCCTCTCACCACCCTGGACTCTGGCCTGTACTCTAGTTCTTGTATGCATAAACAAATAAATCTTTAAAAAAAAAAAGAAAGAAAAGGGAATAAAAATGTATATGGATCAAGGGCCTCCCTGGTGGCGCAGGGAATTGAGCTGTGCACTGTGAAGCCTCTGTGGCACTGCAGCATAAGTTTGATCCCTGGCCAGAGAGGGGCCCCACATGGTGCAGCAGACCTCTCCTGCCTTTCCTGCTGCTCCCCTCAGCAGTGTATTTTGGTTGATCTACCTGTTCTGCTCCCCACTCTGTCTCTGGTGAATCCTCTCACCTTCTGTGACTCTGGCCTGTACCCCAGCTCTTGTATGCATAAGTAAATCTTTTAAAAAAAAGTATATGGATCAGGCAGCCGTCCTTCTGCCCACCTGTGACTATGCAGGTGCTTCTCACCAACTCTCTCCTCTGCAGGGCAGCAGCCTCCTGCCCGCCCATGACCTGTACCCTGCTGGGCTTCTCTGCACTGATCTCCCTCAGCAGAGGCAGCTTTCTTGATCAAGGCCGCCCGCCTGCGACCATGCAGCCTCTCTCAGCAAACCTGTCCCTTTCAGGGCAGCTCTTCCTGCCCACTTGTGTCTATGTAGGCGTCCTTTACTCTTCTGTTCCTTTCACTAATAAACCCGCTCTTTAAAAAAAAAAAGTATATGGATCAGAAAAGTAGAAACAAACACACAACTGGAAGGAAGGAGCCCCCAGATCCTACCTTTTCCTGTAGTTTCTTCTGTAGGAAGAGGGTCAGATTCTGCAGTTGCTCAGTCAGGACCCCGAGCTCCTGGGAATACTGACATGTCTTCTCCAGGTCTTGCTCCTGGTACTCTGCTATGGTGGTAGCCAGTTTAGCCCTGAGGTAAGGAGCAGGGAAGGCCGTCAAAGACAGGAAGACCTCTGATGACCTCTCCCAAATCCCCAGAGTTGCATGCCAAGAGGGAACCGGAGGTTCCTGAACTCTAGCACAAGACCCTTCTTAGAGACTAGCTGCCAGCAGCATCCAGGGAAAGAGCAGCACTTAGGGGGAAGCACAGAAGGAAGAGCTCTCACTTCAGGTTCTCTATGGTGTCCTTGAGGTCCTCACACTGCAGGCTGCGCTCCCGGAGCACTTCCAGCGTGGTTTTCAACTGACACTCCACTTGGCCCAGCTCCAGGTGAGCAACTTGATTCTCTTGGTCAGCAAACTAGAAAAGTAGGAAAAGGAAAGGAAGGAGCAAACATGGTGGGAAAATGAGCCCTAGTGCCTTGGGACTTTTTTAAAAAATTTTATTTATTTATGCATATAAGAACGGGGATACAGGCCAGAGGCGCAGAGGGTGAAAGGATTCACCAGAGACAGAGTGGGGAGCAGAACAGGCAGATGGACTGAAACACACTGCTGAGGGGAGCAGTGGGAAAGGCAGGAGAGGTCTGCTGCGCCATGTGGGCCCCCTCCCAGGTGGGGGATCGAACTTGCACTGCAGTGGCCGTGGAGCTACACAGTGTGGCGCTCAACCCACTGTGCACCAGGGAAGCCCACCATGGGACTTTTAGAGCCCTCGGAACAGAGGCTTTTCCAGTCCAGAGTCTAAAACCTCACCTCAATACCATCAGACACGAGTCACTCGTGCCAGCTCCCCGCTCTAAGGCATATCCCTTACCTCCAAGGTCTCCTTCAAGTCTTGTACCTCCTTGGCCAGGACAGCCTGTTGCTGCTGCAGTTCGGCCTGCATACGTTTTAGGGCCATCTCTTCCTTTTGCCATCTGCCAGAGACCTTATGTTAGATTCCATTTAGTCCTGTAGCCTGGGTGCCTGCTGCTACAATAACCTGGTAGGAACTCACTGAGCAGCCTGCTCCTCATTGCTCTGGGTAAGCTGGCAGAGCAATTCCTCCTTCACGGTCAGGTCCTGGGTACAGTGGGCATGCTGGCTCTGTAGCTCTTTTAGCTGGCTCTCCATGTTGGCGAGAATCTGCAGCTGAGCCTGGAGATCTAGACCAAAAGCATCCTAATGACACCATGTGGTCACCTGGCCAAAACCGCCCTAAACTTCTGCTCCCAAACAAGTGCTTGCAGGCATTTTCTTGCTTTACTGCCACACCGCGAGCCTCACTAGGGCAAAATTACTTGCTCACACATCAGGCACACACCTGTTGCTAAACGAGTGTTTTCCAACTTTAATTGTTCCATTTGGCCTTCGCAGTCCTCTAAATGGGCAGAGACTTGTTCCAGCTCCCTAGAAACCTAGGAAGAAAAGACGGTTTTCTTCCCACAGTTTCTCCTGAAACAAGAGTCCCAGCACTTAGCTCAGGACAGCAAACCATCCCACGCCTGGGCAGAAACACTGAAGCAAATGAGGCCAATTCTCAGGAAAAAAGTAGAACCAGAGGAGAAAAGTTGCTGAAGAAGGGGCTGAAGGACAAAGGAAGCAACTGGGCCCAAGGCCATCTCACAGCAAAGGAACCTGGCTGACCTCCAAACCCACAGGATAGAAGGAGGTCAGGGCCAAGGTGAGAAGCTAATGATCACACTCAGTAGGAAGGCCGTCTGTGGGAAAAAAATCCGAACTAAGAGAAGCAGTCCCCACTCCTGGTTTGTACCTGCTGCTTTTCTTCAAGTGCAGTATCACGTTCCTGCAGAGTCTGCCTGCTCTTAGCTGTGAGTTTCTTTGTGAGTTCTTGAGACCGACTCAGCAAAGCTGTCCAGGTTACATACTGCCAGGGCAAGCAAGCAGGTCAGTAGAACACACACGAGGCCAAGTGCCTAACAAAGCTGGAGTAAAGGAGTGGTGTGTGGCCCCAAATACTCACATCCAGTTGCATGGCTATCCAGTCCTGCTGCAAGACTGAAGTAAGACTCGATGTCTGCTGAGCCAGCTCTTCTTGCTCAGTATGAAGGCCTACCTATATGAGAAGGAGTGCCTATGCCAGGAGCCCCTTCCTCTGGTTACAGCAAAGTGGGGATATGTGGCCCTCCTCCCAATGTTTTGGCATGGACCCCAAGAAGGAAAATGTCCTCAAATTACCATTCGGGTCTGGGCTTCCTTCAAAAGGCTTCTGAACTCCCCCAAGGATGCCACGTCCTGTTCCAGCTGGCTGATACGCTGGCTGGCATGCGCACAGAAAGCCTCTAGCACGGTCTCTGCCTGGTTAGGGAAGAGATTACAAGGACAGAGTGAGCAAAAGGGGGAAATAGCATAAAAACCCATAACTTTCCATGGCTCCAGTAGTTAGGCAGTTCTTAGGTCACCCATCTATGTCTCCAGTGAATCTGTGCTCCCACAGGACTCCCAAGGAAGAGATCTCCCACGTGCACAACACCTTACCGCATCCTGGCCTCTGAGGGCCATTTCCTCTCTGTGCTTTGCCTCCTCACTTTCTGCTTTGAGACTCTGGAGTCTTGCCTTCAGTTTCTTCAACACGTCAAAACAGCAGGAGACCAAGGTTTCCACACGCCGAGACTGCATGACAAGAATCAGGTTCTGTGTCTTGTTCCATTTGTTGACTTTCAGTCCCACCAAAGGCCTCTACCTTCGACTTCACATTTCTTACCTCCTGACTCATGGTTGTTTTATCTTCCTCTAAGCGTAACATAGAAAGGTGAAGTAAGGATATCACCTCTTTAGAGACCAGCACCCATGACTGCTGCAGAGGGAAAGATGATTAGACCAGGTCAAATAAAGTCGCTGAGCAGGGAGAAAGGGGCACTGAGGGGGAAAGTCACTGATGCCAATTTCAAGTTCCCAGGGGGGAGAAGGTGAACTTAGCAAAGGTTTGGAAACCTCTCTTCACTGCCAGGACTGAGTACCGCCATCTACGAACCACCTGGGATGCACCATTCTTGATCTTCACAGGAGACCCGGTCAGTCAGCACTTACCATGACATTCCTGGCCTGCTGCAGAGCCTGCCCAATCTCTTGGTTCTCCCAGAGATGTCGAGGTTTCTTACTTATCTAGTCAGAGACACAGAGATGTTCCTTTTGTGGAAGCTATACCAACATCCTATTCCCTCTCCTACCAACTGAGTTATAAGAACAATCCCTATTAAAAGTAGGAAAAGGCCCTCCCTGGTGACGCAATGGGTTCAGCAATGCACTATGAGGCAAACCACAGCCACTGCAACACAAGTTTGATCCCTGCCCCCAGCCACGGAGGGGACCCACATGGCACAGTAGTCCTCTCCTGCCTCGCCCACTGCTGCCTGTTCTGCTCCCGGCTCTGTCTCTGGTGAATGCTCTCACCTCCCATGACTCTGGCCTGTACCCCAGCTCTTGTGTGCATAAATAAATAAATAAATAAATCTTTTAAAAAAAATAAAAGTAGGGAAAAATAATAAAAGTAGGAGCAAGACTTTGAGTTTAATGAAACCAAGTCAGGGAAGAAATCCAGAAATAAGTGAAAAACTCCTTTTTAAAATAACATTCCATCTAATTATAAGAACAACATATGTTAATTGTAAATTTTTGGAAAATACAGAAAAGAATAAAATTGGAAAAAGAAATCATTAATAGGTTTACCACCTACAGTACAGTCTCTTAACCAGTAGTATAGCACTCACCTCAAGAAATTGCAGTATATCACCACACTGAAATTTGGATTTTTCTTAGTATTGGTAGTATCTTAGATTTGATGAAATACAGTAATGCTTAAGAAAAACTATAATTGAAATTATGAAAGTAAATTAGGGTCCTGTTCTTAGTAATTCTATTAGACTACTGTTATTTAGCCCTGAATTATATTCACTCTCCTCACTGGGACATCTGCTTTCTGGGGAACCTACTTAGAAATATCAGCCATTTTCAATTCCTGCTGGTATTTTTACCTTAACTCAAAGCCTCTCGGGCTCTGATTTTTTTATTCCCTTAAAAACCATGAACTGGGCCTCCCCTGGTGGCGCAGTGGGTTAAGCAACGCACTGTGAAGCAAATCGCAGCCACTGCAGCACGAGTTCGATCCCTGCTGCCGGCCGGGGGGGGACCCACATGGCACAGCAGACCTCTCCTGCTGTGCCCGCTGCTCCCCTCAGCAGTGTACTTCTGTTGATC
>JAGFMF010011578.1:2754127-2798199 GCA_019455555.1 Galemys pyrenaicus | reverse complement strand
ATCCTCTCACCCCCCCCCCCACACCTCTGGCCTGTACCCCAGTGCTTGTATGCATAAATAAATAAATCTTTAAAAAATAAAAAAATAAATTGTTACAGGGCCTCCCTGGTGGCGCATTGGGTTAAGCAACACACTATGAAGCAAACCGCAGCCACTGCAGTACGAGTTCGATCCCTGAGCCGAGTTCGATGCCTGCCCTGAGTTGGATCCCGCCGGCCAGGGAGGGGACCCACATGGCACAGTAGTCCTCTCCTGCCTCGCCCACTGCTGCCCTCAGCAGTGTATCTCAGTTAA
Source organism: Galemys pyrenaicus (assembly GCA_019455555.1). NCBI lineage: Eukaryota > Metazoa > Chordata > Mammalia > Eulipotyphla > Talpidae > Galemys > Galemys pyrenaicus. The sequence goes on along the minus strand of JAGFMF010011578.1, from coordinate 2,797,905 downwards.
TCTGCCTGTTCTGCTCCCGGCTCTGTCTCTGGTGAATCCTGTCACCACCCTGGACTCTGGCCTGTACCCCAGCTCTTGTATGTATAAATAAATAAATCTTTAAAAAAAAAGTTTAAGTTATTACAAAGGATGTGTATACCATATTATGTAATACATATTTGTACTTCAAAATCTTTTATTCATCAGTATCTCTGCAACAACAGCAAAAGTTGATCTAAGTTTAAATTTCTTTTAAATTCCTTTGACAAAACTTGGAAGTGAAAAGTTTCTCTTGGATGACGAAATATTTTCAGTTGTAACTAGTCATGATAAATATTATAATTTTTAATAAAACCATAAACGTATGCAGTGAGAGTTTAATGTGAATCATTTATTAATGAAGTTTGTCCCCTTCATGTGCTTATGGGTCACTATAATTCCTATAAAAGACATAGTTCAGTAACAATTTTGTTTATTTTACATTCTGAAAGATAAGTATTGAGAAATGTTCACATAATAGGAATAAGTAGGGCCTCCCTGGTAGCTCAAGGGGTTAAGTCACAGCATTATGAAGCATCTGCAGCCAATGCAGCACGAGTTCAATCCCTGGCCAGGGAGTGACCCACATGGTGCAGAAGACCTCTCCTGTCTCACCTGCTGCTCTCCTCAGCAGTGTATTTGAAATAAATATATTATTTAAATAATAGGAATAAGTGGAAAAGGAAGAAGAAAGGCAGGGCATGTCACCCAGTTCCAGGAGCACCTCTGGAAAATATACACCAAAAATCTCAAAGTGAACTTTCATCAAAATTTTAGTGATCCACTAACATAAATAAAGTCTTCCTTCAATTTTGTAGAAAGCAGGTAAAAGTGATATATTAGATGGAATACTGCAGTCATATGCATTCTCAGCAGGTACACAAATATTTCCTATTGTCCTGTGATAGCTATCCCTTGACAACGTAAAATTCAGGATATGTGCTAAGTATGTTCTTTAGTTAAGTTGGCAAGAGCAGTTGAGACTGAAGAAGAAAAAAATTAGTAAACAGTACATTTGGAAGTTGAAGATTCTAGAAACTGAGCTCTTCAAAAATTTCCTTCCTTGTATTCCCTTGGAAAGTCTTGATGTACCCTGGGGTAAAGTGAGTACCTACAGCTTTAAAGGATTTTTTTCAGATTCCACTTTTACATACATTCTAAGAATGTGCCTGTGATTAAGGGGTCCTCTTTGCCCTCTGGCAGACTATCACACATTTTGAGAACCAGGCTCACTGAGATTCTCCAAGCTTTGGAGAACCTTCTTACCCCAGGGGGAGAGGTATCAGTCTGTGTGGCTTTGTCCTGAACTTCTGGGTGAGAGTTTGTCAGCTGGCTCTTCCAGTCCCGCAGCTGGTGGGAAAGAACTTCCAGAAGGACAAGAGAGTTCAGCAGGTTACCTTCCAGGTCATGTCGAGATAAGGCAGTCAGATCTGGAGGACGGCTGCAGCAGGAAGAGAGGAACATAAGGAGAGGAAGCGGGGGGGAGTATCAGGTCCAGGCTTAAGAGGACCCAGGAGGTACAAGATACAGGGACACTTACCCCCACAAGAGGTGCTCTGTCTTCTCAGAAGTACTGTCCTTGGTGTCCCCCACGCCTGTTTGGGGTATGTCTGAATTCTTTTCATGTGGGGCTGGGGGAGTAAACCAAGTCCCCACTGAGGAAGTAGAGAAAGGAGTTGTGCCAATTGCAGCATCCCGAAGCACAGAGGGAAGAGATAAGCTCTGACGGAGATTTTCCAGCATGGCAGAGGTATTTACACTTTTTTCCAGCCAGGCCAGTGGAGACATCCAAGGTCCTGTATCAGAGATGAGAATCCTACCAGCATCTTCCACTGCTGGCGCTGAAGCTACTTGGGATTCCATTTCTCCTGGATTGAGGGTCAGACATGTGGGCGGAATATCTTCCATATTTGAGACAAGTGCTTGATCTCTGAATTCAGCCTCCTCATGGAGTGTGAAAAAGCTCATTTCTCCTTCCTTAATAGCTCTGTGCTCTACAATTCCCTCCCCTGGGTCTGCACAACTGACAGGGAAATCAGCTGCTAAGGCAGTTGACGGGGAAAGCCAGAGCATGGAGGAAGGCAAGAAGGCATTACTTTCAGAAGGGCCTAAGTCCTCAGCCTCAGCCTCAGCCCTGCTATCTCTCGGGCTTTCCTTGGGACAGTATGTGCCCTGCTCAGTGCAGAGATTTGGTGAACACTCTAAGAGATGGGATGGAGGATCTTCAAATGTAGTTTTCTCAGGCATGGCAAGAACAACTTCTGAAAAGCTGTCTTCCATGCAGGGTGCCTCCCCCTTTTTCAGCAGATCTCCTGTTCTCAAAGGCTCATCTAAAGACATGCTATTTGTCTCTACCACGGTATCTAAATGGACCGTGCATGTAATGTCTTGTTGCTGCTCCACTGTAGAATGTTCTAAGACCAGGGTCTGAACCACATTGTCATCCAATGAGTCTGCTGCTTCCTCAGATGTTTTGGGAGTAGAGTTGGTTTGGGGAACTGAATATAGGTGGGGCTCATCAGATTCCTGTTGACAAGTGTCTAGCCACTTTGAGGGATGGCTGAATTGTTCTGAAGGAGAATCTGTCTTCTTAAAATTGACACAATCCGGTAGAGATGAGTTTTCGCTGCCTTCCTGCCAAAGGAAACAAAAGCAGTTGACTAAGGCAGCTGATTCTGCTCCTCAATATACAGTTATATGTACAGGACACATTGTACAATATCAAAAAAGAGCTTAGGCAATAACTTGGCTAAGTCTTGCTGCTCACCACAATGACCCAGCACAGGGAAAGAAAGGCTGAGAAACCATTTTGGGGTCTTTCAAGTATAGACTGTTAAACCAGTTTACAGTATAACAGTAAACAAGGCTGAGATAATCTACCCATATCAAACAGAGATAGTAACTTGAATATGATCCTATTCACTCCAACCATGTCCTAGGGAAATAAGTAGGAAGGGTTCCTAGGCTCAAATTCTGCCAAAATCTAGAGTTGGTGTAACATTTTCTCCCCTCTGGAAGAAACGAGAAATTGAGGACCATTCCATGGGCCCTCATAACATCAATCTGTGCCAGTGACCTAGTCTCCCTGGCCCACAAGAGCTATAGGCTGAATACATGGTTGAATCCATTAACTTGCGATTTAAAAAGCTCTAGCCTTTGTACCAGGGGAGAATGAAGAACAGGGAGTCTTTCTCCTGGTTCCCTGATAAAGAAACTGACAACCTCCCACTTCTAGTCCACAGGGACAAAGACCACTGTACCTTCTACCACTTGCAGACTTGTTGGACTTCAGACCAAATGAACAAAGTAAAGGAAAATATGAATGCACTTGAGTGGATCTAACAGCCAGAGAAAGGACAAACCCTAGTTAGAAAGGTTAGAACCTAAACAGAGCTGATAAAAATCAGATGCTAATCCAAACCAATAAAAATAAAATAACATACACACATGTACACACACACCTATGTATCTCATAACAAGACAGGTTCAGCAAATACACACTTTCTGGGGAAAATAACTATTACTTTTAAACAAAAAATTTCAGAAAAATAAATTGAAAGATGGTTAAAAGTTGAGAACAAAATTACTGGTCTGGTCAATCAAGTGTAAGAACATCTTAAAAACAGAAACACAAAGAGATGTAAATCTAAATTAAGAGAATTAGAGGAAAAGTCTAATGAAGCTCACATGTGAATAAATGTTCTTTCAGGAGAAAAGAACACATGCAAATGAGGCACTGATTAGCAAATATTAGAATCAAATTTCTCCAGGGTAAAGAAAAATGTGAGTTTGCACATTAAAATCACTCAAGTTTCAAGCAGGATTGACAAGATCTTTAAAAAGGAAGGGGATTCTGACACATGCTAAGATAGTTTGAATGACTCTTTAAGACATTATATTAAATGAAAGAAGTCAATCATAAAGGAACAAATACTGCATTACTCCACTTATACAAAGTACCTCATTTATAGCAACAGGTCTCCCTGGTGGCGCAAGGGGTTAAGCACAGCACTATGAAGCATCCACAACCACTAAAGCATGAGTTCGATCCCAGACCAGGGAGGGGACACACATGGCGCACAGACCTCTCCTGCCTCACCCACTGCTCCCCTCAGCAGTATGTTTCAGTCAGTCTGCCTGTTCTGCTCCCCACTCTGTCTCTGGTGAACCCTCTCATCCCCCACACTTCTGGCCTGTACTCCAGTTCTTGTATGTATAAATAAATAAATCTTTTAAAAAAATTTATAGCAACAGTAGGTAGAAAGATAATTGCCTAGGACTGGGAAAGACGACTCACAGAACTTTTATGGTCATCTGTGAACACACATAGATCAGCAAAAAACATGAGATGCCTGAAACACAAATTCCTGGCTGAAGTTGAATAAGGTGACCTTTTGCCTTCTTGTCTTAGCTCTACACTATAAACAAATGTCTTTTTGGGGGTCTATTTAGTGCTAGGGTTTTAGAATTTTTCTATTTTTGTGGGTGATTTTCTATTTTAAATGGTCCCCAAATATAAGTCTACAAAGTGATGACTAATGTGCAAAGGCTGTATGATGTACCTTATGGAGAAAATGCATTAAATAAGTTTTATTCAGGAATGAGAGCTGTTAACTGTGAGTTCAATGTTAATAAATCAGTAGTGCTAAATAAGGTGCCTTTGAAACAAATACAGGGACATCCCTGGTGGCACAAGGGGTTGAGTCGCAGTACTATGAAGCATCCAGAGCCACTGCAGCATGAGTTCAATCCCAGGCCAGGGAGGCGAGAGGATTCACCAGAGACAGAGTGGGGAGCAGAACAGGTGATTGAAATACACTGCTGAGGGGAGCAGCGGACAAGACAGTAGAGGTCTGCTGCTCATGTGGGTCAGCTCCCAGGCCGGGGATCCAGCCCATGCTGCAGTGGCTGCCAATAGCTTGATAGTGCTGAAACTTAACTCCTTGCACCACCAGGGAGGCTCATTAAAATATCTTAATTATTTTTAAAATTTTTTAAATTTACTATTAGCTCACAATATTATATGTTTCAAAAGTACAGCTTTACACCTACCAGGATTTTAAAATGTTACTATAGTTATCTAAGATAGTAGAAACATATTTTCCTCTTTATATTTATGTATTATTCAAATGTTCAAACAATGAATATCAATTATATAATTTAAATTTTTAAAAGAAAAATAATATTTTTTAAAGATTTATTTATTGGACCCTCCCTGGTGGCACAGTGGGTTAAGCAATGCACTGTGAAGCAAACCATTGCCACTGTAGCACGAGTCTGATCCCAGCCACCAGCTGGGGAGGTGACCCACGTGGCGCAGAAGATCTCTCCTGCCTCGCCTGCTGCTGCCTTCGGCAGTGTATTTCAGTAGATCTGCCTGTTCTGTTCCCTACTCTGGTAGATTCTGTCACACACACACACTCACACTTCTGGCTTGTACCCCGGTGCTTGTATGCATACATAATTAAATCTTTTTTTTAAAAAAAAAAAAGAATATCAAAAAAATTTTTAAAAATAAAGATTTATTTATTTATGCATACAAGAACTAGGGTACAAGCCAGAGGTATAAGGGCGAGAGGATTCACCAGAGACAGAGTGGGGAGCAGAAAAGGCAGATCTACTGAAATACACTGCTGAGGGGAAACAGCAAGCAAGACAGGAGAGGTCTGCTGCGCCAGGTGGGTCAGCTCTGTGGCCAGGGATCGAACTCATGCTGCAGTGGGTGCAGATACTTAATAGTGCTGCACCTTAACCCCTTACACTACCAGGGAGGCCCGATAATAGTTATTTTTGAGGGAAAATATTTTGTCTGTGCAGCTATGTCAGGGGACAGCAGGCCCTCAGTTAAAAGGGTGGGAGACTTAAATTCCAATGTTTTGCTACTTTGATGAAATGGTTATGATTAAATTCATTAAGCTCTATGAAGATCAGTTCCCACTTAGTATTTATTTCTTTTCTACTTAAGGTCTATGGTCTAATATAGTAACTACTATCCACATGAGGATATTTAAATAAAAACAAAACTAAAAATCTAGTTCCTCAATCACATTAGCAACATTTCAAGTGCTCAGCAGCCTCCTAACTTTCCATTGTCCAGAAAGTCCAACTGAAAGGCAGGCATTAAAATCCTTTCAATGCATCTGTACTGCCTACCAGTGACTATGCAGGTGCTTCTCACCAACTTTCTCCTCTGCAAGGCAACAGCCTCCTGCCTGCCTGTGACCTGTACCCCACCGGGCTTCTCTGCACTGACCTCCCTTAGTGAAGGCAGCTCTTCAAGGCCACCCACATGCAACCATGCAGCCTCTCTCAGTAAACCTGTCCCTTTCAGGGCAGCTCTTCCTGCCCACTTGTGTCTAAGGTGTCCTTTATTCCTCTGCCCCTTTCCCTAATAAACCTGCTTTTTAAAAATAAAAAATTAGGGCCTCCCTAATTTTTTAAGGGGTTAAGCACCGCACTATGACGCATCCACAGCCACTAAAGCACAAGTTCAATCCCCCACCAGGGTGTCACACACATGGTGCAGCAGACCTTCCCTGTCTCGTCCACTGTTCTCCTGAGCAATGTATTTCAATCAATCTGCCTGTTCTGTCCCCCACTCTGTCTCTGGTGAATCCTCTCACCTACCTCTCCTCTGGCCTGTACCCCAGTTCTTATATCCACAAATAAATAAATCTTAAAAATAAATTAATTAAAATTAAAAAAAAATAGAACCCTTTCAAGACAGCTACCCTTATACATGTTATTCAGGCTGTGTCTGTTTTTATATGTTCTTCTTTCCTCATATAACTTTATTCCATCTCCTTCCAAAAAATAATTTAGAATGCATAGAAAAAAATGGATTGATCAACTGATCAAATTAATAAAATACAAACTCCTGGTCAAAAAAAAAAAAAAGGAAGCAGTTTTTCCTATTTCTTTTTTTTTTTTAAGAGAATGATTAATTCTCAAAATTTTTTTTTTAAGATTTATTTATTTATGCATACAAGCACTGGGGTACAGGCCAGAGGTGTGTGGGGGGGTGAGAGGATTCACCACAGAGAGCGGGAGCAGAACAGGCAGATCAACAGAAGTACACTGCTGAGGGGAGCAGTGGGCAAGGCAGGAGAGGTCTGCTGTGCCGTGTGGGTCCCCTCCCTGGGCTTCAGCAGGGATGAACTCGTGCAGTGGCTGCGGTTTGTTTCGGTTTGCTTCATAGTGCATTGTTTAATCCACTTGGCCACCAAGAGGCCCACCAGGTAGTTAAGTTCTAAAAGAAATTTCTTCAAGGAACCTTATAGAGGTTTGACAATTTTTTAAAACAACTACATAGCTGCTTCTCTTAAGACCTTTGATAAAGGAACAACTCAATGAAGACAATTCTACAAGGCGCAAGTTTTAAGGTGGTACAAGAGGTGCAACTTGATCCCAGGATAATTCTGGCTGCTTCTGGTGATATAAGGCTATGCCTCAGTCTTGTGGCATAAAGGACTGACCTCTCTGTGAGTTCCTATTAGAGGAACTCCTGCCTGCCCGTGACCTGTACCCCACCGGGCTTCTCTGCACTGACCTCCCTCAGTGAAGGCAGCTCTTCAAGGCCGCAACCATGCAGCCTCTCTCAGCAAACCTGTCCCTTTTGGGACAGCTCTTCCTGTTGTATTTCTTGGTTGTACTGTAAACAGTGGGTGGAGGGAGGGTTATTAGGGAAGGGGGGAGGGGATAAAAACTAACTAAATAGAGACCCAGGGTCTCAGTGGATTTCCTTTAACCAACCTAGGGCACCTCTCTATTGGCCTGAATAGCTGTAAATGGATGTCACTGAGATAGAAGACTTCATTACCGCTATTAATTACGTTCCAGCCCTGGCCCTCTGTTCCTCTGAGCTCTCATTCTCGGCAAAGAGCCCAGTTGAGAAGCTGGCCAGGTGAATCTCACCTGCAATCCCAGCTTGGGCAATGATGGGGACAGCGTGTCGCATATTGGGGCCCCTTTTCCAGAGCTGACGAGGGCACTGGGCTGCAGGACAAGTTCTCGGAGAGGCGTTCTCATAGCTGGCTTGCCCTAGGAAAGCAGAGAAAGTGTGTGAAAAAGCGAGTCCGCCCTTCATCCCTAAGAAGCTGACAGGATAATAAGCGTAGACTCCGACACAGTGGCGCTCAAAGCCGCGGGACAAAGACTCCATAAGCAACCCCCCCCCCCGCCCCCGCCCCAAGTCGGAGCAGCTTTCCAGGGCACTCGGCACGACGGGCGCCCCCTCCGGAAACTCCTGGCCCTGCTTTCTCTAAAAGGCTCTCCTGCTCACCGGTTGGGGCGAAGGCGACAGACTAGTCTCCCGTTTTTCCATCTGCCACATCTTCAACACAGACTTGAAGCCGATCACCTTCCAGACCCCGAAGGTGAAGCCATGTCCACCCGCCGTCTTTATTTGAACCTGCGCCGCGCTCCCGGATTGGCTGCGAAGTCGCTGTGCGTCAGGGTAGCGGGTCCGCTCGGGGCTCGAGCTGGCGGGCGATGGGCGGGGCCGACGGTGGCCCCGCCCCCAGGTAGTCGGAGGGGTGCCAGAGCTCTTCTAGGAAAACGCCTTCCGCCGCAGCAGGGTGGAAGGTGGTTGTGCGTTCCGCGATGTGACCTCGCCTCGGGGAGGTACCCAGGTAGCTAGAAATCCCAGGCACCCCATACCTCCTCTTCGCAGTGGATCACCCTCATGCGCCGTCAGGAGGTCTTCGTGGCCTGGCTTGAGGCGGTTTGTCCGCAGGTTTCCCTCGGTTGCCGCTCTTCGGGAGGGAAGGATAGGGAGTTCAGAAGGTAAAGGTGTCTAGAACGTTTCACTTGGGCAGATTGGGTTGCATGTCATAACCTGAGGTCTCAAGCAGCACTCTAATTTAGCCGCTTGAATTTCTGCTGTTTTCTTGGGACTTAACCTCCGGGCCTGCAGCAGGTTTACTGAACAGCAGCTAACGTGAATTGAACATTTATTATGTACCCGGCACTATTAACTCCTTCAATTTTCATAAGGGTCTGTCTATGAAGTAAATTACTATAAATACACCCCCCACTGCACCTTCCCATTTTACAGACAGAGGAACTGAATCACAGATAATGTGATTTGCCATCAGGTAGTAAATGGCCATCAAGATGTCTACTGTCGCTTTAATTCCCTGTGTGGAAAATCTAGTAATTGGGGCCTCCCTGGTGGTCTCTGGGTTAAGTCTTAGCAGCGCCATCACCACTATGATCTGAGTTCAATCCCCAGCCAGCTAGGTGGCCCACATGGCACAGCAGACCTCTCCTGTTTCACCCACTGCTCCCCTCAACAGTGTATTTCAGTACAACTGCCTGTTCTGCTCCCTGCTCTGTCTCTGGTGAATCTCACACATACACAACCCCCACCCCACCACCCCTGCACCTCTGGCCTATATCCCCCCCAGTTCTTCTATGGGAAAAAGAAAATCTAGCAATTGAAGGTGAAACTGATTTTTGGACACCACCTAAAGCTAATCATTCAGAATTTATGGGGTCTCCCTGGTGGTGCAGCAAGTTGAGTGCTGCACTGTGACGCATCCGTGGCACAGCAGTGAAAGTTCAGTCCCCTGCCAGGGAGGGTACCTCGCCTGCTGCTCCCCTCAGCAGTGGATTTCACTTGACCTGCCTATTCTGCTCCCCACTCTGTCTCTGGTGAATTGTCTCACCTCCCACGCCTCTGACCTGTACCCCAGCTCTTGTATGCATAAATCTTAAAAAAAAATTGTACTTTATGATAAAGTGTATATCTCTGAACATTTCCAGCATCTTATTTACATTTTGGAAAAGAAGTAAATAATACTGATCATAATCTACTATGAACTGCCCAAACCTCAGGGGATAGGCTCCTGCAGAACTGTGGTTTTCATTCCCATGGCCACTAGCCACATGCAGCAACTGACCACTTCAAATATAGCTAGTACAATTTGAAATGTGCTATAGGTGTAAAATACAAACTGGACTTTCTAGACTTTGAAAAACACAATGTAAACTATTTTAAAATATTTCCTAAATATTGATATGTTTTAGATTTGTTGAGCTAAGGAGAATACATTAATTTCACCTGTTTTTTAAAAAAATATTTATGCACAAAAGAACTGGGGTACAGGCCAGAGGTGTCAGGGGTGAGAGGATTCACCAGAGACAGAGTGGGGAACAGAACAGGCAGATCCAGCAAAATACAATGCTGAGGGGAGCAGTGGGTGAGACAGGAGAGGCCTGCTGCATCCATATGGGTCACCTCCCTGGCCGGGGATCGAGCTCATGCTGCAGTGGCTGTGGATACCCCACAGTGTGGTGCTCAACCCCTTGCACCACCAGGGAGGCCCCAATTTCACCTGTTGTTTACCTTCTTAGTGTGGCTAACAGTTAATTTTTAATTACTTGTATGGCTTACATCGTATTTACTACATTGTGTTGGACAGCACTGCTCCAGAAACAGACTGGCCCCAACCTGCAGGCACTAGAGTTGCTTGAGTGAAAACTGGGAGGAAGACACCAGAAGAGTGCAAATTTGAGCTTAGAATTGTCATCAGAGAACAGAAGACTCAGCAAAGGGAATCCCAAGGTATATGTACTTCTGGCAATCAGAAAGACCCTGCAAATAGAAAAAGGGTGAGAAGCTGCAGAAAAACCAAGACTAAAACCTTTAAGCGCCAGTATAAAAAGGTTTTACTACAGAAATCTTTTTAAAAATGCTATTTTATTTTATTTTTTTTAAAGATTTATTTATTTATGCATACAAGAGCTGGGGTACAGGCCAGAGTCCAGGGAGGTGAGAGGATTCACCAGACAGAGTGGGGAGCAGAACAGGCAGACTGACTGAAACACACTGCTGAGGGCAGCAGCGGGCGAGGCAGGAGAGGTCTGCAACACCATGTGGGTCCCCTCCCTGGCCGGCAGCAGGGATCGAACTCGTGCTGCAGTGGTTGCGGTTTGCTTCACAGTGCATTGCTTAACCCACTCTGCCACCAGGGAGGTCCCTATTTTATTTTTAAAAGGTTTATTATTTATGTATAAAAGAACAGGGGTACAGGCCACAAGTGTGGGGGGGAGTGAGAGGATTCACCAGACAAAGTGGGGAGCAGAACAGGCAGACTGACTGAAATACACTGCTGAGGGAAGCAGCGGGCAAGGCAGGAGATGTCTGCTGTACCATGTGGGTCATCCCCCTGACTGGGGCAGGGATCAAACTCGTGCTTCAGTGGCTGCGGATAGCTTCATAGTGCTGAGCCTTAACCCCTTGAGCCAGAAGTGAGACCTAAAATGCTATTTCAAAGACTGTTAGTTCCTGTTTTTATTATTCAGGGTGTTTATCTAATGTTCAGTTCTGGTCATTACAACTTAAAAAAATGTAGTAAAGCTAGGAAAGAGAAATAAATGAGATAATTAAGATTACTAAGGATACATTATTTATTTATGTCCCAACCTGATTCCAAAAAAGATTACAAAGATACAGATAAATATAGGAGGAAATAAAGATTAAAATACAGAAAAATAAGAATAAGGAAAATAAAGGTAGAAAAGGAAGATGGGACCAAGAATGTGGCTATTATTCAAAATGTATAACATGAAGTCCTAAGCACTTGCTGGAGGTGATCTGTAAACTGGACTGTTAAGTTGTCTAACATCAATATGAACAGAAAAGTACAGTCAGTTGGATATTTCCTTTCTTTAAGGTAAAAACCAAATAGCAATTCAAGAAAAGCACAACTGGGTTCAGAGAAAATTCCTCCCATGCATCCTTAAATAGAACATTATGCATTATAATGATAAACATCCTTTACAGAATCCACAACAATTGTTTCATAGAAATTTCATACAGGCTGCCAATAAAATGCCAACAACATAGGAAAATCCGGTTTTATCTAGAGACAGAATTAATAAATAGATGTACACAGAGAACTTTCCAAACTCTCTTTGGTCTGAAGAGATCAGATATAACTGAAAAATAATTAAAATGAAGCTTTTGAGAAGTAAAAATGAAGTCATAAAGGCCAAACAAGTATACATATTTAAAATCCAAATGACTTTCTTTGCTAAAGGAAAAGGCTCTTGAGATACAGCTCTCATCTTAAATCTTAAGGTTCATGTCATGCCTTTTATCCTTTGGTTCCATCAAAAAGTAAATCCTGAGCTATCTATGGAGATGATGAGCATAAGTACTCATTGGATCATTGAGGATCATTGTATCTTTTGGAGAGATTCTGTTTTGGAAAAAATTTTGATAGCTATTCCAGTGACCCCCTATAAGAGGCATTTAACCCCACCCATGTTTCAGTTCCTGTTCTCCTCGCTTTAGGCTATTTGGTTCACTGTCTAAAATTTTTTTAATTTTTATTTATTTTAGATTGGCTTTGAGTCCCTAGATAATGTTTTAGCTGCACATTTAAGACTGAAATGCCAGCTTTTGAGACCTTCAAAAACCATTCAAATTGCTTTTTATAAGCCAACTAAATATATAAAGAGCACCTTGGGAACCCATGAAGTATTGTTTACTGTGCTCAAAATGGGAAACATAACAGAGAAACAGGAGGGGAAAATGGAAGATGCCTCTAGCTGAAAGTTTCGGCACTGAAGAAATGAAGCAAAGGAAAAGGAGATGTTGAACTGAGATGTGGGTTGTAAGCCGGGAGAAGGGCTAGGGCCAACTGTGGCTACTAATAGCAGAATGCCCAAGACTTGAACTCTGGTCTAACACCTAAAGAATAGGATGGCAAAGGCCACAAAGTAAAAACACACTGGATCATCAAGGTAGTCATACTGAGTTGGCAGTGGAGGAGAGCCTCAGGTTCCCAGATAGGCCCCAATCTACAGTCGACGAGCTCAAGCAGGGCTGGGGTGAACCAGGTAGGACTCCAGGTCACAGTCAAAGTCCTCGAAGAGCACGGACTCCGATGGACTGAGCTGGGTAGCTTGTGTCTTCATGACAAAATTCACTGGCTGCTTCTGTAGGAGCTCTGGGTCAAAGGCCACACCCCGGAAGAAAGGGTGGAGTTGGAAGTGATGCAAATAACGGAGACGATGCAGGGGATTCCGACATAAGAGCTGAAGAGAAATAGAGCATGAGGGATGAGGGACTAGGATAGGAAAGTAGCTGAACGGATAAACTGGAAAAGGAGAAGTTGTTCGTGGAGCTGGAGAGGGCAAGACAAAGAACCATAAAGAGTAGGGAATTTATAAAATGGGGACAAACACTAATTGCAGGACAAAGGTGGGAATAAAGGAACTGCACTGGGAAAAAAGCAGCAGTGGCCCACTGTCTCAGAAGTGACCTCTCATGGATGGGGAGATCATCTGGAGGAACAAAACTCAGAAAAGAAATTTGAAGTGTTGGTTAGAGAGCAAGTAGTGAGGTGGTACTTGATCAAGTTGGAGCCCTTGCCCCCAGGTTAATCAGGAATGGATAACTACCACTTCAGTGATAGGAAAAGGAGAGAATGAATTGTTCGGTAGTCAAGGAAGAAAACAGTGCTCACCCTTACCTCATGGAGCAGGAGTGAGAGCCCCTGGTTAAGAGAAGCTGGGATCTCAGAGTCACAGTGGGTCACACTTGTCAACATGGCCACATGATCTCTCTCCGCAGAGACTGGGAACTGAGTTAAGGGGTGGGAAGGTGTCATTCCTTAGGTAGAATAAAGCAAGATTTCCTGAGGTCACCCTTTTTCCCACCACAAAGGTGAAGCTCCTCTTTTTACCATCTCACCTTTCCAGTTGCCAGAGAGAAAAGTAAGACACCCAGGGACCACCAGTCAGCCACATGGTTGTAAGGCCCTCCACTCAGGACCTCTGGGGCTACAGATTTGAAAGATAACTTGTCACTGCTATCCAGTGGCTAGCCTCCTGCCCAGTGCTTACCCACCAGCTTAGCTTCTCTCTCACCCATATACTGAAGGGTGCCACAGATAGTATAGGCTCGGGCTCCCCGGGGCAGGTGTCGGGACAGACCGAAGTCTGTCAGTTTCAGATGGCCTATGAAGGAGAAGGCAACAGTCTGACTCTTCCAACTCTTGTCAGTCAAACCAAAAATACCTCTCATTCTGGGACTAGCAAAAGGACTTACCTCGTTCATCCAGAAGGATATTCTCCATCTGAAAAATCATCGATGAGAAGTTATTATTTTCCCTCTTACTTTCAGCCCCCTTTCATCATGTATACTCCCCAGCTGAAGAAAATACACTACTCTGCTCCCAGATCGATACTTAAGGCCCCTTACTCAAATCCTAAGCACTCATGAGCATCCCAGTGTCAACTGTTCTCAGCTCCCCTTTGCCTTCTTGGACCCGTTGGTACTTCTTACTAATGCCCCTCCTCAGACACACAAAAAGCACTTTACCTTCACATCTCGATGGATGATGCCCAGGTCATGGAGATAACCTATGAATGACAAAGCATGACATACACTGAAGCTCTCCTGGCCTTTCTAATTTCACTGGTAGCCTCCACCCCATCCTTACCCCTGTTCTTTCACCTTCAAAGTTAATACCAATAATCTCTGATACCCCACCCAGTTTCTCCCTCCCCAACTCCATTACCACTCCTGTTTCACTTACACAGCACCAGAACCAGCTCTGCCGCAAAGAGGCGGACGGAAGCCTCAGCAAAGCAGCCAACAGCAGACCACAGGGAGTAGAGATCTGTGCTGCAGTAGCTGCACACTGCAAACCAGAAGCCTAGGCAGTACTGGAGGGCTACTATGCCTGGGCTCAAGGCATTGTAGACCTCCTGCCCAAACTGATGCCACCTGCTGGCCCCTCTCCCTCTGGGAGAGAGAAGTGCTATGAAAAAGGGAACAGAGCAAAGGCAGAAAAGAGGGATGGGTAACCTCAGAGAGGGAATACAGAACAGCCCTTAGGGATGAGGCCAGTCACTCACTAATGAAGAGGTGCCGTTTTCCCTGCCAGCTGTCCCCCAAACCGTGTATAAAAGGATGGCTGATCTGTCGCTAGGGATGAAGAAAACAGCAGATTAAAGGATGCTCACTGAAGATTAAGGCAGCCAAGAAGTCAGGTTTTACCTAGTTGTTTAGAAAGGGAGCTGCTGACCTCACTCTTGGCTCAAGTGAACTCTAACCGGGACTGCCTGCCTGCTAACTTCAGAAGCGCATCATACTAAGGAACACAGTAGGTCACGCTGGAGCGTTCCCTGGTAGGCCTCAGGAAAACGGGTGATAGCTATTTTTCCCATGTCTTCCCATGTTAAAGTATCTTGGATCAGAGGGAGGGGGAGGAACCCAGAAAGGCAGATAGTTGGACAGATAATCTCCCCAGCTGGGATTTAGCTCTTCCCACCATCCTTCCCAGGATTATTCATACCTGGATGTTAACCTCTTCTTTGCACTGCCTCAGGCTGTCCCTCTGTAGGACCTTAAGCTTGGACACCACCTGTGAAAGAAGAGGCATGACGGCTCCTAAAGGGCAATAACATTACTGAATAGTTTTTCCCTTTCTGGAATCAAGGTTGGAGGCAGGGGCCTCCCTGGAGGCACAAGGGGTTAAGCACCGCACTGTGAAGCATCCGCAGCCACTGCAGCACGAGTTCAATCCCCGGCCAGGGAGGGGGCCCACATGGTATAGCAGACCTCTCCTGCCTCGCCTGCTGCTCCCCTCAGCAGTGTGTTTCAGTCACTCCACCTGTTCTGTGCCTGGCTCTGTCTCTGGTGAATCCTCTTACCCCATACCCCCACACACACCTCTGGTCTGTATCCCAGTTCTTGTATGCATAATCTCCTTTTTTTTAAAAAAAGAACATTTTATTAAAAAAATTAAGAAATAAAAAAAAGAATTGGTGGCAAAGAGAAGGAAATAATGTGGAAGAGTACCTAGGCCCCTACCTTGACAGCGAATACTGCTTTCTGGCCACAGTCTAGCACCTTGAGGACAGTTCCAAAAGAGCCTTTAGCCACGAGGCCTAAAATCTGTACAAAGAAATGGAGAACAGAGCGATTGAGACTGGTTGAAGATTTTTCTCCCTAAGACTGAGAGACCCCTTTGGGGATTCCATTGACCTACCTTCAGCTGCTTCTGCCCTCTAAGGGGCCTAATTGGAAATTCCGGCAGAAAAAGGTTGATGAACTGAGGCACTGGCCACTCAGACAGAGGCTTCTCTACTAGTAGTGGGACCGGCTCCAGGGGCTTCTGCTGCAGGTACTGATGCCCCCGTAGTCCCCACAGTTCTTCCAGACCTGACCTGGTGGTGCCCACACCTGACCAGAGGCTCTTCCAGCCTCGGACCAACGGGCCCTGGATGTTGCCACGCTGCTAGGAACCAAGGAAGCCACTCTAAACCTTCTGCCCTTGAGGGGTTGCAGTTTCTTATCAGGCACTCCCTCCCCCTCATGTCTCAACCTTAGCTAGAGGTATGTTTTTGACCAGGTAAAACTGCCATTACCCTTGCTTTGGGCCAAAGCCTGGATTTCCTGGACACAATTCAAATCATCTACGAAAGCAATCATTGGCTGTCTCCCCATACGGCATTAGAAATACAGCCTGCCTCAGTATGGAGCTGAGATACCTCCCTTCCCCACCCCCACACTGGGCATCACTAACGTCTTCCTCACCAGCTACTTCCCAGGCCTCCAGTCCATGCCTCCCTCACCTCCCCTAAGCAGGCTGTCAGAACCCCACAGCCTACCTTCTGAGGAGCAGCCACTCGGGCATGTTGCCCCTGCCGACAGCTCATTGCTCCCATCCCCAGCCTCTGCCTCTTCTCCACTAAATCTGCTGTCCCAGTTACATAAGCAGTTCCTCCCCCTGATGCTGCATTACACGAGCCCCACCTTTTCCTTGCTGTTCCTGACTAGAGCTGCGAGTGATGCAGCCCAAACTTTCCCGATCCCAAATCCTATTCCGCCAGGTTTTGTCAAAACTGAAATGTGCAGAGACCTATCAGCATGGAGTCAATGTCATACCAGAGCTGGGAAGTATCTGTGATACTGCTTCAGACAGAAGGGAAGAGGCCACCTCATTAGAGTGGCAGCTAGAGGATGTGTCTTGGGCTGACAGAAAGGACACGTGCACTCAACACAAAAGAAAAAAAAAGTCCAACATCAAATTTAAAATATATTTTTTCTCTTTAAATCGTTTTCTTACCATTTTCCAGGGTATACCCAGGGGGACCCATGGCCAGCCCTGGTTTCTACTGCCATCCTCCCAAGTGAGCCTGGCACAGACTGGGGAGAGGCCAGTTCCCCCCAAGAACACTAATATCTTTCATACAAGGCAGTGGAACGAGGGTCAGATCTGCCCCCACCAGCTTCTGATTTCTGGCACAGGGGAAGAGCAGTTATACTTAGAAATATATATATATTTATATATGTCTTTATAAAAATTTACCACACTTGATCAGGACTATACCCTCCCCCCTTTCAGCTGACCCCAAGGGAACCAGATCCTAGCCTCGAGCCTATTCCCTGTATCTTGCTCTCTTGATGCCTCTTTGGCCCTGGGCCTGCTGATCAGCGTGAGGTAGAACTCTCAGCATTATCTGCCATGCTCTGCAGGGAACAGACCGGCTGCTGAAGAGCAGTGCTTCTCTCCACAGTACCCTGCAGGCCCCTGGCCCCGCCAATTCTGATGGATAAGGGGAGTGCCTCCCACCCCACAAGTCCCTGGGGCCTGAGCCAGAGTCAGCTCTTGAACTGCAGCCGCTCTTAGACCGCCGCTGGATCACTTGCGCCTGCCAAAGATGGACTTCTTGCCAGGGTTCTTGTTGCCCACGCTTAAACCGATGAGGAGCCGGGCTTTCTTCTCTTCTTGCTGTTGCATGTTGAGGTCTGATGCAGTCTCTAGCTTTCCCCGGACCTCAGACCCCGTTGCAGGCTTCAGCCTAAGCTTCTCTTTGATTACCTGACAGGTTAGAGTAAAAGCAAAGGTAAATATTAGTGGGACAGGCAGAATAAATCAAAGGAAACCGAGTCAATGAAGATTTATTAAACAATGGGGCAATTCAAATTCTAAAATGATGTCTGCTTTCAAGAAGCACACAGTCCAGAGTCCATTCTAAAACTGAGTTTGTGTGAATCCTGAGTTCACTAAAAATCGACAGTAGTTAACACAGGAAACAGCAAGAGACTCAATTCAATTTTATCTGAGCAGTCACTCACTTCATGGACCTGCCCTTTCCCAAGGCTGCTTGATGATACATACAATGAAACGTTCCTGAGCAGAGAACCTGCTCGAGACCTCGCTAACCAAACAGCCATGAACTGTGGCCGGATACCTGAGCAACCAGGGCTTTGCGGCTATCCCTCTTGACAGCCATGGCAAAGTCCAGCCACGTCCATGTGTTGTTGTGATACTCCAGGCAGGGGAGCACCAGGTTAAGGTCACCCCAGTCCACACTGTTCTTCTCACCCTGCGAGAGGAGGAGGGAGAGGAGAGAGAAAAGAGGAGGGAAGAAACATCAGTCGTTATTTTTAGTCCAAGCCAGTACTGAAGCCCAAGTCTTGTCAGTCCCTTCCTGTAGCGGTGACCACACACTGATGTCCCTCTGCCTCAGCCTAGTCACGGTGCCGCCTGCCGGGGAGGAGAGCAGAGGGAAGCAGATGTAGCACTCACAGACTACTTTCACAAGCTGAACTCTGTCTTTAATCCCTGATGATTTTATCTGGCTCACTTCCCACCCTGTTCTACAAAATGCTGGGGAAGAGCAGACCTTGTAGCTGACACACAGTGGAACTTGTGGGATCTTTATGTAGATGAAGGAGTTGTTCATGGCTGCTCGCTCTTTCATTTTGTCAATATCATCCACCGGGTGCTAGGACAAGCAGGAGAAGTATCAGTCCCTAAAACCATCAGAAGAAACCTAGGACCCCAAACATC
This sequence comes from Galemys pyrenaicus, assembly GCA_019455555.1. Classification (NCBI taxonomy): domain Eukaryota; kingdom Metazoa; phylum Chordata; class Mammalia; order Eulipotyphla; family Talpidae; genus Galemys; species Galemys pyrenaicus. The sequence continues at coordinate 2,779,066 of JAGFMF010011578.1, read as the reverse complement.
TCCCTTTCCGGTCACCCCTGGAGTAGATGCAAGGAAACAGAAGAAATTCTCAGCTAGGTCAAACCCAGCTCCCATCTTTCTGTCATCAAGAGCATGTCAGGTACCTCAGGTGCTTTGCGAAATGACCTCCTAACCCCAGCACTCCGATTCAAGCCCTGTGCCACACCCTTCCCAGGGCCCAGTGGTGCTGCATCATCTGTTGCAATCAGCTGCCGAGGCTTCACCACCGGTATTCCTATGAAAAAGCAAGCACACCAGCTGTCATCCTCTCTCTGACACTTCAGTTGTCTCTGCGGCCATTACCCCATTTCCTCTGGAGCTCTACCACAAAAGTTCTCACCGGTAGTCACCAGTTTGGATTTATCTTCTTCATCACCAACCTCATCATCTTCCATACTTCGGCCAGAAAAGAAAAAACCCATTATTCTATGGAAGAACTGGTGTGTCAGCTGGATGGTGAGAGGCACCACATTTACCTGAAGAGGAAAAAGGCTGAAGAAGCAATTAAGTTCAGACATCATCCCGCAGTTTTCCTAACCCTAAACGAACATAAGGTAATACAAAGAAATCTTCTGACTGCCCCGTCTTTCCGTGTACCCAAAGGACTGTTTACTAACCTCAAAGTGCTCCTTCACAGAGATACCCCCAACAGGGGGTCGGACTTTGCTAAAGAGGCGCAGGGCTAGCTGTCGTCCAGACTGGCAGGAACTCTGGGGCCGCAGGACTACCTGGAGGGTAGGGTGATAAATTAACCCACAAATCCTCTACAGACTTAGAAAAGAAGCAACGGTCTCGCTAAGCTGGGCAAGCTGCCACCATGTCAGACCATCACATTGTTGGCAACAGTGGGCTGATGTGGAAGGGCTAGTACAGTGCCCTGGAGGGAAGCACATGGATGGCGAGGAACAGGGAAATGACTTGCCTTGTAGACAGCGTTGGGCAGGAGGTTGTTCATAGTGAACCAGCCCAGCTCCAGAAGATGTTCTGCTGTATCATCAGACTTATTCACCTACAAAGACAGATACCCCACCCCACCCGTGGGGTATAAGCATTGCTCAGTAGCCTGCTAGAGAATTGCTCTATACCCTATTGTTTTCAGCTTCTCCACATGTTTAATCCCTATCTTTGATATCTCTTTCAGTCTGAACAGTCAATACATCCTATAGTCCGGAGTTTCCCATGGGTACTACAGGTGCCACAAGTACTAGCTGTCAGTATTACGTCTCATTCACTGTGACTCTCCAAATGGTTTCATTTCCAAACATCCAGGAGTTTGGGGAAGGGACTCATACTGTCTTCTCTTCCATGCAAAGGGTAACTGCAAGAATGCTAAATGCTAGTATAGAATTAATGGTTCTTTTACAAGCTGGACTTGGAAGATTAATTTTTCTGGGCATTTCTAGAGACACTAGTCAATGAGGGAAGCATTTGATCAAGATTATGTATATCTATATTATCTCACATCTATGTTACAAACATGTCTAAGGCACCTCTGCTCATGTTTCTATCATCCATAATGATACAATAATTAGGCCCTTTATGTTTTACTCTTTTTGTGAATCAGACTTCTGAAACAGGTCAATGCCTCTCAATATCGCTGCCGTTCTGTGTCTGTATGTGCCCAATACCTTGCTGTAGAGGAACCGCTGCAGCTCCAGTTCAGCAATTCCCAGCTGTCCATCCTCCTCTGTCAGTCGCCACCGTGCCTGAGCAAAATAGAACTCAGTGCGACGAACCACACTCACATCTTCTTGCTGCTTTCGCAGCTCCATCTTGTTGGCCTGCTGCAATTGGAAATCCTTGAAACACCTATAAATGGAAGGAGGACCAAGGTCGACAAGGGCAACAGGGTTGGGGTGGAGTAGAATGCTCTAGAATGATACAGGAAGTAAAACCCCAAAGATGGACCATTCTGGAACACTTATTCCCTAAAATTTTTTCATGGATTCACTGTTCCTCTCACCTTGGAGCACACTTTACCGACAAAGTAACTTCTTCCTACTAATAACCCTTATGATTGTATCTGCAGTTGTGAATAACTTCAAGACATTTTCCTTTCAGTTCAGCTCCCCAGTGTCAAGGTCACAAAGTGACCTACCCAACTACCCATTTTTTTCCTTTCCCTAGAGGTACTCTATTGAAAATCCAAAGGAAGAGCTCTCCTGTTCTCAACCTCTTGGCCAAGTCCAACAAGGCTCATTCAGAAAGAGATGCCTGAATCTACGACAACAGCCTTTGATAACACATAATGGACTCTACGAACACAGGCCAGACAGATAAATCCATTCCAGCTGTGGAACTGGGAAAGGACAGGTAAAGAATGCTGGGGCACCTGATGAGGATATTAAGTTCTTCACTTTCCAGCTGTAGGTTGGCCTTCTCCTGGTTTAGCTGCAACTGAAGCTTTTGGTTCAGGTCAAGCAGGTTCTCATTCTTGCTGTCATCCTGCAAAGACTAAGGACAGGAGAAAGTGAGGGTGGTTTCCCTTGTCCTAGGAGACCTCCCTAGCTTCACACTGGCCAGGTCGCTACCTTCATGATAGAATACATCTGTTTCTCCAGCTGCCGTATCTGAGCCACATGCTGCCGCACAGCCTCCTGCAAATGCAATATGCTGCTGCGCTGCTCCTCAGGATTGCTAGAGATCTCCAGCTGGAACCTGACCCGCTGCTTCTTCTCACTATGCTCCTAAAGAAATGGGAAAGGAAATGACAAGATTTTTTAATAAATAAGCATTACCTTAAAGTAGAATAGAAAAAGGAACAAGAAACAGGGATCTTAAAAAAAAGAAAAGAAAATCGGGGTTCTCTTCTGGAAATTCTATCACTATGTAGTAGCAAGAGCAAGGAGTAGGCCAATGCAGAAGATCTAACAATATGGATTTCACTGGAAGTCAGACTCACAAATGCAGATGAAGATGGCAGTGGGGAGCAGCTACTTTTTTAGAGGTATTTAGATTACTGAGTAGAGAACTGACCAAGAAAAACAACCGAGTAAAGAACCTTGGGCATTTCCAAGATAAGTGATATTTCGGCTGTCATTACGGTCTAACAGAGGATGCACCAACCACAGGGCCCTTTTTCAACGTGAAGCATGGCTTTTCTTTTTGGACTCCAAATGAGAGACAGGGTCTAGGGGTTCCTGTGAGGCTAAGTGGTGTTCTGCCAGGGCCCACGCGCACCTTCCGCTTGGGTTCCACATGCAGCAGCAGGTTGTTGACAATGTCCAGGATCATGGCATACTGAGCCGGGTTGGTGGAGATTTCCAGCTCGTGATGGATGAGGGTGAAGGTATCCACAGCCCCTATGGAATTGTCAGCAGCTAAATAAGAGGTTCAAGTTTCTCTTTAACTATTTACCCCACCTCCTAACCCGTATCTTGAGCCAGTCCTGTTAGTTAACCCCACAGAAAGGGACTGTGAGAGATGCTTATGGGCGGATCATGTTTACTTATTTCAGCATCAAATAATACACATTTACCCCAGTTCCCTCTAAGATTACAGGATATTCTTACACAAGAACTTACAAAACACAGAGCTAAGTGAAATATGAATGCCTACTGCACAGTGACACTTTTAATAACATCACTGCCTCAAGACCACTAAGAAATAACTACTCTCACAACTTCCCTAGTTTTCTCCTAAAAGCCCTTCATGTCTTGAATACCTTCCTGCTTCTTTAGGAGATCTTCCTTTTCCTGGTTCTCATGAACCTCAGGTGGCTTAATCTGAGTTGCAAGCTCAGGATCAATGTCATGGCTGTAACTAATATAGTACATTCGGCAGTTGCAGCGTGAAATGATCCGCTGGACTTGCTGGGCTTGTTGTGCCTCAGCTGGCTGGTTCCAATCTGGGAAGAGGTGAGAAAGACATTCTCAGCAGAGGTATTCTGAGAGCCTCCCAGCTACGTGTGATGTCTGGAGAACTCCAGACACTTCCAACCCGTCCTAATGCAAAATGGTCCTACTCCAGCACATTTTTACCTTAAGAGGAGGTAAGGAAACAAGGCCTCTTGGAGTGCCCTCGCCATAGGAGGGGGAAGAGGGAAAAGCGAACCTGTGGTGGTGGTAACCATGCCTCCCACGGCCTGCCCGCTCTCCATCAGTTCCTGCACAGAGTCCAGGCTACGCTGCCGATGCTCCTCAATGTTCTTCACCTAAAGACAGAGACACAGGTACTTGGGTCACAGATCTCCACGCAGTGTTCTATAGTGATACATACAGATATAGGAGAGCCTAAAGGATCTCCCAGGGCAGAGTATATAAATATCTCTTCCTTCTGTCCCAGACCACCCAAATTTCCAAACTCAACTGAATTACATGCACATTTTGCCAGGCCCACATGCCTCAGCCCAGAAAGACAAGCCAGGTTAAACTCAAATCATGGCCCAAATCACACCCAGCAAGTGGCTACTTTCAAAAAATAATAATAGGTGTTAGCAAGGATGTGCAGAAATTAGAACTCTGTTTACTACTGTGTGGGAATTTAAAATGGTATCAACACTTTGTAAAACAGTGTGGCAATTCCTCAAAACATTAAAAATATAACTACTCCCTGACCCAGCAATTCCTCTTCTACCTATCTACCTAAAAGACTTGAAGGCAGGATCTTAAGAGATATTTGTACACCCATATTTGTAACATCATTGTTCACAATAGCTACAATATGGAAGCAACCCAAGTGTCCATCAGTGGGTGAATGGATAAGCAATATGTGGCAAATACATTACTATTCCGTCTTAAAGCAATATATGGCATATCCATTATTATTCTGCCTTCAAGGAAGAAAATTCTTCTATAACATGGCTGAACCTGGAGGACATTATACTAAGTCAAGTAAGCCAATCAAATACTATATGATTCTGCTTATATAAGGTACCTTAAGAGTGGTCAAAATCATAAAGACAGAAAGTGCAATGGGTGTTTTCCAGGGACTAGAGACAGGAGAGGTGGGGAGTTACGTTTGATGGTATAATTTCAGCTTTACAGAGTTTAAAAGAATTACTGGGATGGATGGGGGTGAAGGCTACATAACATTATGAAAATATTTAACACCACTGAACTGTACACTTAAAAATGACTTAAGATAGTAAATTTTATGTATGTTTTAGCAGAATAAAAGGAGTTAGAAAAAAAGTCAAATCTTGTCATCTTCAGAAGGAGAAACAAAAATACTGGGTGGTGTCACTAATGTGTGGAATACAAAGTAGCTAAATTAAGTCAGACAAGCACAAGCTAAGAAACTAACCCTTGACAGCTGACTACAGAACTGAAGCACCAAGTGGGGAGAGGGAGAGAAAGAAAAAAAGAGGGAAGAAAGCACAGTGGTCTATGGTGGTGGATGTGGGTGAGCTGGTGGTGGATACACTGTGGTGGTAATACCATGATGGGGGTACCCTAATGCTACCTGTTAAAAATAAATAAAATTTAAAAAATAAAAGCAACCAATGACTTTCCCACCCACTTTGGTAATTCATGTATCTGTGCTGATATTTCCTGTCTTCAGACAACCACTCTGAGGGGAAAGGGACTAAATTCTTTTGAGCCTCTCTGCCAAGCTGAGGTTAAAGGGAGTAACAGAATGAGTAATATGGGAAGACCGTAGGGAGATCTTCCAAGTCACAAAAAAATTCAAACAGGAAAGGCAAGATCAAATCCCTCCCACTTAAGCCCAAGAACATTCCACTCTAGTGCTAATACCAGAGCTCAAAAACGGGGTTCGGGCCTCCCTGGTGGCGCAGTGGATTAAGCAATGCACTATGAAGCAGACCGCAGCCACTGCAGCATGAGTTCGATCCCTGCCGCCCGCCAGAGAGGGGGCGGACCTCTCCTGCTGTGCAGCGGACCTCTCCTGCTGTGCCCGCTGCTCCCCTCAGCAGTGTACTTCCGTTGATCTTCCTGTTCTGCTCCCCGTTCTCTGTGGTGAATCCTCTCACCCCCCCACACCTCTGGCCTGTACCCCAGTGCTTGTATGCATAAATAAATAAATCTTTAAAAAAAAAAACAAAAAACGGGGTTCACTTATTACATGCCTAAAAGAAGCTGAAAATGCCAGATAGGGAGGTCTTGAGTAACTCATCCTTTACTGCTGCATGAGTATTTGATACCCTCTGTGCCTGCCTCCTGAGACTACTGGTAAAGGGCATGGATTGCCTTAACCACACTGTTATCAGCATGCACTCTCATATTACAAATCATTTCTTGGCTTAACATCTGATTTAAATGCTCACTACCACATCTATAATTACGCCTGAGGTTGCCTGGCTTGAGCCCTAAGATCAATGGAGTATGAAGCACCGGCCAGGGTGGAGGAAAGAGGAATCAGTGTCACCCCATTATATAGAACCGCAAATGAGGTTATGAGATTGGTCCTTATCACATTAAGCTGGAGCCAGTAACTCATTTGGGTGCAGCATGCTCAGACAATACACTTAACACCTAGTACATAAGTGATGACAATGCAGAATATTGGCTAGGTACACCTGGTAATCTCTACATCTCCCAATAATTCTAATATTATATCCTAAAGATTATAATGCAAATTCAGCTTTACCAAGAAACTGAACATTTATAGCAGGTTCCTGCCAATTGCTCACAATCTCACCATCTAACAAAAACATCTTGATATATGCTTAAATCTCCCAGACATACTGACTTTTAAAAAATTACAAGACTATTTTCTATCATGAAGCTTTACTTATTTCAAAGTACTTTCTTACTGGAACTTTTCAACAGTCTTGTGTGGGTGAAGTATTAACTCCGTTTTACAACTAAATGTGAGTTGCCCAAGGGTTCCTGGCTACTATAATGGCAAAGTTGGCATAAGAAATCACATAACCGGGGCCTCCCTGGTGGTGCAGAGGGTTGAGCGCTGCACCGTGAAGCCTCCATAGCAGAGCAGCACGAGTTCAATCCCAGCCAGGGAGGGGACCCACACGGCACAGCAGACCTCTCCTGCCTGGCCCGCTGTTCCCCTCAGCAGTGTATTCCAGTACATTTGCCTGTTCTGCTCCCCACTCTGTCTCTGGTGAATCCTCTCACCCCCCCCACACTTCTGGCTTCCACCCCAGTTCTTGTATGCATAAGTAAATACATTTTGACTCCTAGACAAGCACTTTCTTTTCTTAAAGATTTATTGATTTATATATTTATGCATACAAGAACTGGGGTGAAGGCCAGAGGTGTGGTGGGTGAGAGGATTCACCAGAGACAGAGTGGGGCGCAGATCAGGCAGGCTGACTGAAATACACTGCTGAGGGGAGCAGCAGGCAAGACAGGAAAGGTCTGCTGTGCCGTGTGGGTCCCCTCCTTTGCGAGGATCCATTCAACTCATTCCACCAACTGGTGAAAGTTTGATAGTGCTGAGACTTTAACCCCTGTGCCACCAGGGAGGCCTGACAAGCACTCTATCTCTCTGACCTAATGCCTTGCTAAAACAACCTATCATCTTCCTAAGAGAAAAGGGAACTAGAGAGCTTATCTAAATTCTCTGACTTACTGCCTGGTTTTCTTGGCTGCCTTCTGCACTTGATCTTAGCCAAAAGGCCGAGAAGCGATTGGCTGCCTTCTGATTCGTGTGATCTTATTAAACAGGATAAACAATCTTTTCAAAAGTAAACATGTTCCAGTCTATTTTATTCCAGTGCTGACGTGAGAATTTCCGTTGCAAAGAAAAAGAAGAGCACGAACTTAAAAAAAAAAAAATTATGTACTCATCGAGGTGATACCAACTTCGTTATTCTTCTTAGCAACAGTACTGTCAAGACTCCTGCAGCTACTCTGGTAGAAGGGTCAAGTATGGAAAATGAGTAGCTTTTCTCAGCCCTCCTTACTGACCTCTAGCCATAGCTGTCGGCCATCCTGCTCAGCAGGGCTGCTTTCAGTGGTAGCAAAGTACTGCATGCCATCCAACAGGCAAGTCCAGGATGTCTTCTGCTTTAATGTGTCACCATACCAGGCTGGATGGTGTTGGCACTGCAGCAGCTGGGCCTTGGCAGCTGACACGATGACACAGCCTTCTGTTTCTGCTCCACGAAGAACCATCTATCAGAGACAAAAGCAGAGTTACAGCATCAAGGCCACTGCAGATGGTTCTGATTCTGGCTTCCCAAGTGAATTCACTCGGCTTTTCGACATGATTATCCATGATACCTGGAAGGAGTAGGTTGTGGAGTTCTATTCACCCATTCTTTTTACAGGTAGGGGAAAGTAAACAAATGTGATCACAATCTAGCCCAGTGTTAGGGTGCTCTGGTGAAATACCTGGCAGTTGACCAGCTCAATAAGGCAGTTTCGGTTATAGATATCATCTGTCTGGCAGGCAGCAATGCCACACAACTGTTCACTCACGCCTGACTCCTCTTCTGTGAACACTACAAACCTATCCGTTTCTTCAATTAGTTTCTGCAACATGTAGGCACCTGGCAGAGAAATAGAAAGTAAGGAAAAGTCACCATCTCAAGGCAGAGAGATGATATCCAGGCCAAAACCACTTTCCTGCAACTTCTCTAGCTAGGGAAAGCTAGAAAATATTCTCCCCAACCTGTAACTCTAGCCCTCCCCACCCTATAACTTGAGGACAAAATAAAGGTTGACACTTCATTTCCCCCTTATTTTATTATTTTTTAAAGATATTTATTTCTGCATATAAGAACTGGAGTACAGGCCAGAGGTGTGGGGGTGAATGGATTCACCAGAGACAGAGTGGGGAGCAGAACAGGCAGATCTACTGAAACACTGAGGGGAGCAGCGGGTGAGGCAGGAGAGGTCTGCTGTGCCATGTGGGTTCCCTCCCTGGCTGGGGATCAAACTCATGCTGCAGTGGCTGTGGATGCTTCATTGTGCAGTGCTTAACCCCTTGCGCCACCAGGGAGGCCCTGCATATTATTTTAAATGCTACGTGTTAACTACTTCTTTCTACGTAAAACCACTCCCTTGTTATCAGTGCCATCCTAGCTCTACTGCTTCCTGATTATGCCTCAAGACCCTCTTCCTTCTCCCAGATTTAGAAATAAGCTATCTCCTAAAGTCTATTCTTGGCATGAGCCCTTCTCTCTCTTCCAATTAGTTTGTCCAACAGAGTGTTATGGTGAAGAGTATTGTCTCCCTGAGAGGAGCCAACTACTGACTAGAGTTCGTCCCCACCAGGGAAGAATTCTACGACTTGGAAGCAGCATCAAGTGAGTCACAGGAATGGATGGGACAATCAGTGGGAATGAGGACGCACGGAACACAGAGACCACATTGGTCTGGAGAAGACAGGACAGTCTCTTACATCACAGAACGTTCCAAATTCAAGGAGTCCAGAGAACCACTCACACACCTGCCCTATAAGAAGTTCCTGAAGTGCTCTACTTTGCTACCTCCGCCCCGTTTCTCCTGGGTATCTGAGAGGCCTGGTCTGCTGTGGTCCAGGAGCCCAGGTCCTCGCCCAGGAACAGGACAAGGTTCCAGGAAAAGGACAAAGCTCGTGGGCTGCCCATCAATTGGGCGTGTAGCAAGGAAGTAGAGGAAGTGATTGGAGTTGGGGAGGGAGACACAGGGGAGTGGGTTGGTGGTTTGTGAATATTGGTGGGAGAGTCCCACCTAAGGGGAATGACAACTACACAAAGGTGACTGACAGTGTAAGAAAATTAAATTAAAAACACTATTGCCAGACTTCCCTGGTGGCGCAGGGGTAACGTCTCAATGCTACCAAGCTATCGTCAGCAACAGCAGCATGATCCCCAAGCAGGGAGCTGACCACATGGTGCAGCACACCTCTCCTGCCTTGCCCGCTGCTCCCCTCAGCAGTGTGTTTCAGTAGATCTGTTCTGCTCCCCAATCTGTCTCTGGTGAATCCTCTCACACCCCACCCCACACCTCTGCCCAGCACCCCAGTCCTTGTATGCATAAATAAATAAAACAAATTATTGTTTGTTTTATTGAAGACTAAGTATTGTCTTCAGCAGTAAACAAATTTGCCTCCGTTCAAGATCCATATCTGTCAATTACTCAACTGTGACCATTATCAGCTTGCTTTAACCTGTGTCTCAATTCCTAGTCCACAAAATGACAGTAACTATTTCATAAAATCGCTGAATGAATGGAATTATATATAAACGCTTCAGAGGACCAGTACATAGTAAAGTAAGCAACTATTATTCTCTCTTGCATTAACACTTAGCTGTATGCTGAAACTCTATTAAGGATTTAAACTTTCGTTTCCTAGTTGGACATTACCTAGGTGTGCTCCAAATTTGAACTCAGCAACTCAACACTTCCAAGAAATACAGCCACCTCCTGACTCTCCTCTTTCTCATACTGTTACCATTATGACAGTCACTGGCTCAGTCTCAGTCATCTCTGTTTGAACTCATTCTTCCAACCAATTGTCACATCACTTCTACGCACAGTCACATTTCTATCTATTCTCTCATCTCCTTCCCACTGTCTCTACTTTACTCAGGTGCTCCCGGCCTCTAGTTATCATAATAATTTCCTAATTTATGCAATCAAGTTCACTTTCTTCCTCTCTAGTACTCCTACACACCATTGTCAGGTAGAACTCCCTAAAAGTAAAACTCTTTTAATGACACAACACAATTCTATTCAAAAACCTTCATCAGTTCACCACTGTCTACCAAATAAGGATTAAAAACCTCCTCAGCCTTTAGTGATCCAGCTCTCCTTTCTAGCATCTTCCCTCACTCCTCTCCTTTAGTAAATCTCTATGCCAATCAAACTGTTCACTCACCTTTGAGCGAACTGAACTCTTACCTACTTCACTCTATTCAGGTTACTCCTTTTGCTATGAATTTCTACGTGTTCAAATCATAATAAGCCTTTATATAGTCCAGCTCAAATCTACATCCAGTGAATGCTTCCCTGATCACACTCCCTCCTTCACTCAAGTAAAAAATAACTCCCATGGGGCCTCCCTGGTGGCGCAGTGGGTTAAGCAATGCACTATGAAACAAACGGCAGCCGCTGCAGCACGAGTTCGATCCCTGCTGCCAGCCAGGGAGGGGACCCACATGGCGCGGCAGACCTCTCCTGCTGTGCCCACTGCTCTCCTCAGCAGTGTACTTCTGTTGATCTGCCTGTTCTGATCCCTGCTCTGTCTGTGGTGAATCCTCTCACCCCCCACAACTCTGGCCTGTACCCCAGTACTTATATGCATAAATAAATAAATCTTTAAAAAAAAAAATAACTCCCATGTTCTTGAATTTTTCTCCTGTGGCATTTATCACTTTTCACCTTGTTTACAAGTGCGCCACAAATTTGCATTTCTCTGTATTTGTCGTGCCCTCTCCCTAAAATGCCCTCCTTCTTTCCGCATCTATAGAACTTTTACTCATTTATTAAGACCCATCTCAATTATCACCTTCTCTGTGAAGCCTTTCTAGACTTACCTACTTTTAAATATTTTCTTATTGAACACTGTTACAGAGCATTTTCATGACACAATAACGTATATGACTACCAGTTTCTGAACTCACCTTGCCTTTGTATTGCCAATGTCTAAGGTCATGTGGGGATCATAAATCGTCAAGAAAGCCAAAATGAATCTAAGAATGCACAACTGGGTTAATGAACAACCAAATCTTAGCTCATCCAGAGACAATAAACTTGTTGAGGCAAGTAGAATGGCATACATTCTATATCCCTAACTGAACAGGCACAAGGTATTGTGCCTGTTAAGCAGTCAATAAATAATTTGTTGATTAAACAACTTAATTCATCAAAACACAAAGCAATTCTCTAATCCTTTGCTTTTCTCCCTTATTCAGCCTGTTTGGGCCCCGTCACTCCTTCCTTGATCCTCTTCTCCTGGCCAGAGAACCAGATCCTTTCATGCCCTCCTATCTTTGCTGTGCAAGACTCAAGTGGCCTAATATGGAAGAATAATAGTTTTATCTCTACACCCAGATGGAATCAGTCATGATTTAGAGCTCAAACTCCTGTCCAAGACCACATCCATAGTCTAAACCTAACCCTGAAGCTTTTCTGAGACCGGCCTCCAGGCCTTTGGAAACTCCCCGGGAGCCCAAGTTGTTGTTTCCCCACCCCACTTCCTGTTGCCACCAATAAAGGCTGCTGGTACCATAAAAATAAAGAAAGAAAATAAAGGAACCTAGCCCTGGAGAATCTCATCACCCTAGCTTACCTCCTGATGACCCCTTATCAGGCTGTTCACTAAAGCTGGGAGTGCTGACAGGAGCTGGGGTTGGGGCACTGGTCAGGACGCTCTGCTTTGGCTTCTTGGCTGGCAAATGGGGATCAATCTTTAACCCCTTCAGGGCCTCAGTAGAGAGATTACGTTTGAGCACAGCTGCCTTTTTGTAGCCATCATATAAACCAAAGGCAATATCCCGATTGGTGGTTGTCCAAGAAGCCCGTAAATCTACCAAGTGCAGCTGGTGTGTGTGAAAGGCAGGATCCCCAACTCGAGTAGAGAGATCCTAAGAAACAGGAGAAGAATCTTAGGGTAGCACGGCAACCGCCACCCAGACCACAAATACAGAGACAGGAAACAAGCTTATTAAATAATAAACCTGTTTTAGGGGTGACAAGACGACCCTGGAAAAAGAAAAACTAAGTGGACAAAGCGTGTGCATTAAATTAAACTCTTCACTGTATTTTATACATCCACTGTATTTTAAATGACTCTGAGAATTTAACTTACAATTCTCCTTAAAAGATTAGAAATAATAATAAGATGCTGGGACAAAAATTTTATTCTCTTTCTCGAGGAGTAAGAGGCTATCTTTATGAGACAGAGAGAAAGACTTTTCAGAAAGAAGGATAATAATACAGCTAACATTGTCAGTGCACCTGAAAGCAATGACATTTATGCTGGGGTTATAGGTAGGAATGTGACCAGGGACTTAGCCTAACACTTACTGCTATGGATTCACTTGTGTTTCTCCAAAATTCACAGGTTCAGGCCACAACTCCCAATGTGATAATATTTGGAAAGGGCCTTTTAGGAGGCAATTAAGTTTAGATCATGAGGATGAGGTGCTGATGATGAGGGCCTTATGAGACCCCCAAAAGCTTGTTCGTTCTCTTTTCCTGCCACATGAGGACACTGAGAGAAGGCAGCTGTACATGGCAGGGAAAAGAACCCTCCCAGAAGCTGACCAAGCTGGCCCCCTAATCTTCCCAGGCTCTCAAATAATAAATTTCTGGTGTTTAAGCCACCCAGTCTACGGTAAATTGTAAAGGAAGCCCAAGCAGACTGAGACAGCTACTGCTAGAAATAAGGTAGTAAAGAGAGTGTGCGGGGAGTACCTCCTCAGCCATGCGGTTACTGTGTCGTTGGTAGGTGAGGGAGGAGAGGCTCAGTAAGTGGGTCTTTGTCACCGAAGGATCGAGGCAGTGATCAGCGTTCTCTTCAGTGGGCGAGGCCATCAGGTGAACAGTCACCTCGCTTAGATCACTGACCATCTGGGTCACACTCCAGTCAGAGATGAGGCGCCGCATTACTGTGCCCGCTGAGGAGAGAGGGCGTGCAAGATAGAAGTGTGTGACAGGAAGAGGAAACGAAGGGGACGGGGACAGGGAGAGAAGACAAGGAATGTACTAGGAGGGCGTGGACTCTGACCTTACCCTGAGGGATAAGCCGCTGAGTTCCCCGAGTGAAGACGTGGCCCTGACTGCACTCAATCTGGATGCCCCGTTGCTGGGCAAACGAGGCCCAATAATGCACCTGGCAATAAGAGAGCACAACAATGAGCAAAGGATGACGGGAGAAAGAAGACTGTGAGAGAATAGGAGAAAACTAGAGAAGGGGAACAGAATTGCGGATGTCAGCAGGGTCCTCAGCGCCTGACCTGCAGCTGGGGGAAGAGCGCAGTACAGGAAAGCTGCTTGTAGTGCTGGCCAAGTTTCTTCTTGCTGGGTTTCAGGTTATTGAAGAGCTTTCCCCTGCAGATAGGTCTTGTCACACTAGTCCAAGTAGCCCAGAAGTTTTGCATCCAGCGCAGCGTACTACTATACAGCAGAATTCGCGGCTGAGACATTGCTGCAGAGGAGAGGATTGACATTTCCTGGCTGTTATTAAAACTCAGAGATAAAGTCAAATCCTTCCCTAGCTTCAAGTTTTAAAGGTTTAGAAACCTAGCACTCAACCTCATACTCCACACACTATGCCTTCTCCTTTCAAAGATCCAAACTCCGCTATCACCCTCTCCAGAAAAAAAAAAAAGGGTCCTAACCTAATTCTCTTTTCCCCTTTCCCCTTCTCAGAGTCAAGCTGAAGTCCCCAAAGTCTAAGCCCATCCTTCCAGCCCTTCAGACCCAAGCCTCACTCCCACTGTGCCGAGTCAGATCCATCTTGATGGAGAGATTGAGGTTCTCAGAACGGAAGGCCCGGTAGGAGTCATGGAGTTGGCCCAAGGGCACCTCAGGGAGGAACTCTGGGGCCCGCAGAGTGACGCCATGGTGATCATGGGGGTTCCCGTGGCATAGCCACTGCAGGTCCAGGGTCATGCAGAGGTCAGGAAGGTGAAGGAAGCAGCAGTCGTCATACCTGCCTCACGACAGAGGCCCAGCCCTGAGTGCCCTTGTCACCTGAAGCCCCTCCGCTCTTCCCCTCTCCCTCCACCCAACTCCCGCGCCCTCTGGCGGTCCAACCACCACTCCACTCACTTAGAGGCTGTTCTCACGTTGACATCCAAGTCACCCTTGAACACAAACTGACCAGGTTTCCAATGAAAAGACAGGCGGCTCCATTCCCAGTGCATGTTTTCCGTTGTATTGTATGGATCCTGTACCCGTCCCCAAGAACTCAGTGAAACACGGATGAGCACCACCCTCCCTCCCCATCAGGACCTTTCTCTCCCCCCAGCCCCCCCCGTACCATCTTAACAGGAAAACGACTCCTCTGGACCCCTCACCTCAGTCGCCAGCTGGTGCAGGTTTGCCTGTTCAATGTCCATGTGCCAGTCCCCATGGAACAGAAGACGGCTCTTGTCCCACCAGGGCAGAGGTGGGCTGGGGTCAGCTGAGGGCTTGGTCAAGAGGTCAACACACTGGCCAATTAGTGTCCAGGCTGGATCCCAGCATGGGCCCCATACCACTGTATACTGGAAGATTTCCGCTGGGGTACAGGAGCAAAGGGTACAGCTCGTTATACAGTTTCCTCCCTCTCACTTCACTCCAGAAGGGTGTCAGCTCACCACCCTCTCCCCCTGCCCCTGCACCGGTCATCACAAACATCCCTCGACCGGACCAGCTGCCCTCCGGTAGGGAAACTCACAGCGAAAATCATGGTAGAATTTGAGTGGTGGCATGTTCCTCTCTACTGCCACGTTACCCCACGGAAGCCCCAAGTGCAAAATCTGACGTCGGCGGGAACAAGGCTGACCACTCTGCTCCGTGCCCACAAGCCGGCCCGTCAGCCTCCAGTCACGGATCTCAAACAGGTGCCGGGGATAGTCTCTTATCCGAACTACAATCACAGGGAGGACAACGCTGCTATTCAAGGGGCTGCGTCAGTACCCTCAGCCATCCCCCCAACGTTACCAAGGGGCTGCGTCAGTACCCTCAGGCAGCCCCCCAACGTGACTTTTATCCATCTATTTACAGAGTCATCTGACGGAGCAAGCGCTGGTAGTTAGTAACAAGGCTGCAAAATGGCATGGAGGCCCTGAACAGCAAGTGAAGGACAAAATACTGAGACCCAAGAGCCAAGCTAACCCTGGAGATGACTTGCCCCTTTATGTCAACCGAGCAGTTTCAGGGTGAAATTCAGGAACAAAGAAAGAACCCCACCCACCCCACTGTACCCATCCAAAAAACAGCGACAGTTCTCAAAATAACCAAGTTCATCTGTAATCACTCAAAGGCCTCCTGGAGCTTTAAGCATAAACACCAGGCTCTGCAAACAAAGAAGCGCCACTTACCCAGAAAAGTCTCGACACTGCACTTGAGCATGCGACACCACTGAATAACAAGATCGACGCCCTCTGCAGGGAACGGGCTGCCTGGATCAAGCTCTCGAACCTGCTCTATCACACGCTCAGGCCCGTGGAAGGAGGCATCCGCCAAAGCCACCAGCTCCAGCCCTGCCAGGCTCCAAGTGAGCAGAGCCCGGCGCATGGGTGTGTTGCCATAGAGACGACGGGAGCGCTGGATGTAGATTTCAATGTTTTTGTGTTCCAAAGAAGCATAAAGCTCCTCGATTTTGCGTGCTGGCAGTAGCTCCCCATGCTGCTTCCGAAGGGCAGCCACTTTGGTATTCAGCAGTTGCAGCCTCTTGGCACTCTCCTTGCTTTCATCCTTCATTAGTTCATAGTTATCACGGAGCTTCACCTCAAAAACATCATCCAAGAAAACCCAGGAGAAGTGTTGAACCTTCAAGAGTAGATCAGGTGGGAGTGGGGCCGGGTTTGAAGAGGTCTGAGCGTGAGCTCCTTGATGGAGCCCCTTCAGCCATTTCTGCACTCCCACTGCCTCATCTAAAGTTCGAGAGAAGTCATACTGATAAGGAAACTCCACTGAGACCGAGCCCAGGGACAGGAGCCAGACACGATTCCGGAGGGTCTGCAGCACAGGGAAGCGGTTCCGGTGGAGGATCATTTCCTCCAGTTCAGGTAGCAGCTGCAACTCCACCTCCTTGAAGCTGAAAATGCCATTCCCGTCAAAGCCAGCTGCCAGCTCCGGACAGTAAGCCTGCAGAGCCCCGCCGTGCCGACTCAGCGACACGCTCTCTGCGGCCAGAGTAATGAACTTGTCCTCAGCTACAAAAGCCGTCAGCTTGGCCGCGCTGACCTCTAATGTAAGGGCGAGCAGCCGCTTTGGGGTAGATGGCTCAGGGGAACAGCCTTCTGGCCCAGCAGCAGTCCCTGGAGTCTCCAGTTCAAGGAGCGGAACAGTCCCAGGAAACAGAGTGGCTCTTAGTAGGTCTCGGTTCTGCAGGGTAGCCAGGACATGCTGGTACAGGTACATGTGATCTGGGGGGCTCCAGAGTAAAGTCAGTCCTGCACCACACTGAACCTTAAGGGAGCAAGAGAAAAGATCCATCAGTTACCATGTCCCAAAATAGGAGCTGGCAGGCATTATTACCCACACACATCTGGCTCAAGAATCACTTCCACCCGGAAGACTTTGCTGAGTAACCATGTTAATTATGCCCTGGCCGTGTTCCCTTTAACAATAATGTGCTGAGCTAACATTTCTAACTGACGTTATACTTAAGCGCACTTACACTTTCTCAGTTTTTCTCAACTAGCTTCTAAATAGCCTGGGTAGAGACCATGGTATCAATTCTTTGGTATCTACCATGGAATAGCCAGAAAACGCAATACCCACTCAATAAACCATTTGGTCTTAAATATCTATTTATGAACTACTTTTCTGTAACAGTCACAGTTTGCATGATAACAACGGCAGCAACCAATGTGAAGATGTTTCATGCCATTGATTACAACTTCACTTCATTCTCAACAGGGATTAAAAAGTATGGCGCATACACATGAACGCAGTGACTGACGTGTGAAAGCATGTCTCAAAGAGGGGAGCAGAGTCCTCGTCAGCTTGGAAAACCAAGTCAGTTCTGTGTAACTCAGTGGACACAGAAAATTTAAACTCCAAAACAAAAACTCCTTTAGTTCCAGCCTCTGAAAAGGAAATTCTTCAGTTTACAAAGGAAGGTGAGGCCTGCCCAACAGGAAGGTATCTCACTCTCCTCCTAAGAGTCTCACATACGATACCTTGAGGAGGGACATATTGGAAAGACTCAAAAGCTGCCAGTGCTCCCATCTTCAGATTCCATCCAGCCTTTTGGCAAGCTGAGTGCTTCAGCAAATGACACCAGATTTGATCTTTAAAAAGCCCTTTATTTTTCAGAGACGCAAACTGAAATATTTATAGCTTCAATTATTTAAATCTGGTATCTGCTTCAAAGTAATCCAGGAGACAGGGGCTAATGGCAGGAGTTTAGCTGGAACAACTTGGCCTTAAGTTAGTAATTTATTACTAAAGCAGAGCAGGAATACAAGAAAGCTCATATATTCTCTACAAGAAAGCTCATATATTCTCTCTAGCTGTGTATGTATTTTAAGTCCTATGATAAAAAGTGAAAAAACGTACAGCACAGTCGGGACAAAAAATACGCCAGGTGTTGCACTTCTCATTAGATAAGATTCATGTGACTCAAAAGATTGAGAAACCCTTTAAGTCCAGATAAGACGCAACCTGACTCCACCCGCCCACAGAAGCATTACCTCTAGGGAGCGGATGCTGCTGTGGTAGGTGACGGAGAGCATGGAGAGGCTGAGCACGGGGGCAGGGATGTCAGGAGCCTTGCAGCAGGGCTGCATCTTCTCTGTGACTGACTTCACCAGCGCAAGCACGAGTCCTTGAATGCCCACAGTTGAGGTCTCAGCACTGCCCAGGACAGTCAGCGTGTCCAGTCGGACTTCTGAAGCACCTAACATCCAGAAATCCACATCAGCCTTGGTTCCCAGTTCTCAAATGGCAACTTCGGTCCTCATCCTTTCTTACTTATAGCCTTCACTCTACGTCATCTTTATTCCTCACACCTCCCTAAGTTCATTTCTTGCATTTTAGGCAAATTTTTCCTTTTCTGTCTCTTGGGTCCTTGCTTCCAAAATTACCAAGAAGGGATAATGGCCGTGCCAAAAAGGGCCACAGCCACACGCAGCCTCTCCACTACAGCAACTACACCCAACGTGTGCCCAAGGACAAGGCCCTGAGAAGTCCATCAGCCAAATGCCGCAGCCATCAGGGACGAAACCGAAGCAAGTGTCTTCACGCCTTTGTGCTTCCCAGCCGCGTGAGACTACCTGAGTGGGTGAGTGGTGCCATTCCCAGCGGGGTAGTCGGGAATGGTTCTGGTGAAGCCCAGAAGGATCGAACACCCCCACCCTAATCTAGACCTGCAGCTGCTGCCCTACAACCTCCTCCAGAGCCCATGTAAAGGAGGTGAGTTTCTAGAGACTGAAAGAAATTCCTCTGGGGAGAAATAAAATCATACTAAAAAATAAAATACTTTAAAAGTAATTTTTTTTCTTTTCCTATCTCAACCTAACTAACTTTGACTTTGGTGGAGTCAAAGACATTTCTTAGCTCCTACAAATTTTCCAGAGGTCTGTCAGTTACTCTCCAGAACTTAAACGCAAGGAAATAAAAAATGCACGGATCTCATTCACTTGATCAGACGTCACAGCTAAGTCTTACCCTTACACAACTTGCTTGCAACTTAGCTCTCAGAAGCCCTTAAAGAACATCAAAAAGCTCAATAGTTACGAAAATTTTCCAGCACCTGATGCTTCTAAATTAGAAAAAATTCCCAGTAATCTGCTTCATTATATGAGAAGGAGCAGAATGAACCAGCATAACCTGCTTAGGTTCTAAGCTACACACTTCAGTGCAGAAACTTTGTTCCACTTACCCACCAGGGCAGAAAGGGTGAACAAGTTCACATCTTCCACCTTCAAGTCCACCTTCCACAGTAATGACACAGATTCCCCAAATGAAGGCTCCCTAGAGACAGATGACTTCCCAGATTGTGGGCTCATCAAGGACAAGATCCGAGAGAGACACTGGGCACAGGTGTCCGACGCTTCCACCTGCAGTCCTCGGATGGTACAGTCAAGAAAGAGGGTATCTGACTGGGTGCTGGACAAGCCCAGAGGCTGGTTGTAGCTACCCTACAAAAGAGGCAGGGGAAGCTCATGAGGAGCATGCGCATGGCTGTCCTACCCAGACGTATCATCTGACAGTGCTCAGCACACTGAAGCACAACAGGACGAGGAAGCAGTATGGGTCCCTGCTCCTCAAAGTCCCCATGTACCTGCAGTGTGAAGGAATCCAAGACAAGTGCTTCACCCCAAACATGCATATTGGGTGGATGTGGTGCCCGCTGAATGTGGGAGTCACTGCCCACACGCCAGCAAAGGTGGTCCACAGTTAGGACACCCCGCTGATGGATACTCTGTGGCCTCAGGTGCTGGTAATCTGAACAAAGAGGGTGGAAGGGAGGAGTTCCATGGAGACACTGTGGCCATCAATTGGATCCAGGTCCACTGATGATGGACAGATTTTCCCCATTCCAGAGTCTTACCCAAAGAAATGGAATTGAATCCCAAGGCAAAGGGTGGCGTATCTCCAAGCTGAATGGAAATGTTGACATTGGAGATGGAGGTGCTAACGATGATGGGAGCCAGGATTTGGGGCAGGCTTCTGTATAGGAACAAGACATCATTGTTTGATAAGGAGAGAACTGTAGCTTCCTATCATAGATCAGATTCCTGAAGCTCTCAAAATCAGGGTGAGCTTTGCTGTGTTTCTTAGGTGGTATGCAACTAGAATATAAGTGACTACATTTGTCAATTTGCTGCTACTCCCAATGTAATCTGTAGGAACACCAGACACCAGAAAGGCCTAAGTTGGAACCAAATAAAAGTTTTGTTTTGTTTTTATAACTTAGAACTGGGGATGTAGGCCAGAAGTATGAAGGGTGAGAGGATTTACCAGAGACAGGGTAGGGAGCAGAACAGGCAGATCTACTGAAATACACTGCTGAGGGGAGCAGCGGGCAAAATAGGAGAGTTCTGCTGTACCATATATGGATTAGTAGAAGAGGGGATCAAACTCAGGCCATAGTGGTGATAACACTGAGATTTAACCTCTAAGCCACAAGCGAGGCCTGAAATTGCTATTTTCCTAGGTCAAACATGATGAACATCAGCCTATCACATGATTCACTGTCTAATACAACCAATGAGCATCACTTTTAAATTTATTATGCAACAAAACTATATAAGTATCACACAAACACATCTCACACTGCTAATAAGACTTGTCACTTTACAATCCAAAGGCAGATGAGCTACTATTTAACATTTATAAGTTCAGGCCAACAAATGTTTATTTTATATAAAGCTATGCTAGATGTGGAAACAAAGAGGGTATCACCCTATCATCAAAGAACCTACTTCTAATATGGGGGAGATACTTAATATAGGATCGCTATTGAAACCAGGCTATTGAGACTGAGGTCTGGGGAGCTCAAACAATCAAGTATATACTTAACATAAGATGCCACTGAAGACCAAAAGAATCCTAGAGAATCAGCCTCATCAGAAAATGGCTGAAAAAGATTACACTGACCGGGCCTCCCTGGTGGCGCAGCAGGTTGAGCACTGAGCTGTGGGGCATCCCTGGCCAGGGAGGGGACCCACATGGTGCAAAAGACCTCTCCTGCCTCGCCCACTGCTCCCCTCAGCAGTGTATTTCAGTCCATCTGCCTGTTCTGTTCCCCAATCTGTTTCTGGTGAATCCTCTTACCTCCCACGCCTCTAGCCTGTGCCCCTGCCCCTGTATGCATAAAAAAAAAAGATTACACTGACCTTTTTTCTCTTTGCTTAAGAACAGAAGCACTAGACCCTTGGGTCTCCAGTGCTAGCATGTGCAGCCAATGAGAGAACTCCTGGTGCCGGTAATGAATAATGCAAGTGTTCAGAACCACGGAGGCTGAGAGGTCAATGGTGGTCACCTGGAAATGAGAATACCAGAAATGTGGGCTTGGGTTTTATAGGCTTCTAATACAATCGTGTTGGGAAACAGCAGAGAAAGGAGTACTTCTTGGAAGCACAATCATCACACCTGCACATTAGCCTTGAGGGAGTTGAGACAGACAATGCGCTGGCGGCTCTGGGATAGCAACAACCCATCTGGAAGGACACAGGGCAGATCAGAGAGCACTGGTAGTGCAAAAGGTAATACTGGGAGCGGGTCAGAGGCAGGCAAGGCAAGGAACAGACTGTCACCTACACTCAGGAGTTGGGAGTTCTTTCGTCCTCCTCCCTAGTTACACTGATATTAAATTAGGAAGACCATGTGGAACATAAGAGAGTGCCTGATCTCTCGTTCACTCTCAGTACCAGTACCCCCACCCATGAACCTTTCAGGAGGAGTTCAGTGCTCATGTGTGCCATATCAGAATTTGCAGTGAAGTTTCGAAGGGGCAGCTGATCTTCATCACGGTGGTACAGGAAATACAGCAGCTTCAGTGTCCAATTCAGGTGCCTGGACCAGAGAGACTCTGGCTCAGAAGGACATGGAATGCAACTCTTAATTCATTTTCTCCCCAGAGACAAGTTCAGTGCAGCTATAAAGCTGGTTACGGAGAACCCCGATATATACTCTAACCACCGCTCTCCATACTTCTGTGGAGACCTCACCTCTTTTGACTATTCATGGACAGCACTACACTTATGATCTCCATCTTCACCTTGACCTGATCTGGCAGCTGCTGAAGGAGGTATAGGCCAGGCAGAATTGGTTCGGCCAAGTTCTCTGTCACCTCTGCAAACATGAATGAGTAACACAAGAACCATCAACCCCTAGTTATGAATTCTCCCAAAATGCCCTTCCATCTTTATCTTTGGTCAAATCCTCTCACATAAAGTAGACTAAGCACATGCCCAGTCTTAGATGCAGATACTTACTGTACTTCATTCACCAAAGTCTAAAAACTAGTATGTGTAACAGATTGGCATAATGGAAAGAACATGGGCATCAGGAAACAAAAGATTTAAACTCCATGTTCACTAGTAAATTTCATTACTGAAAAGCTATGTAATCTCAGTCAAGTTCTCTATCTAATCTTTCTAGCATCAATTTTCTCTTGTGAAACGCTGAGGATTTAAGTGAGAACACATGTAAAATATTAGTACAGGTCTAATTCAGAAGTACCCACTAAATGTTAGTTCTTGCACATACCATAAGCAAATGCCCTATTTCCTCTGGCTATCCTTAGAGTCTAAGGTCATAGTGAATAAACAAATGAGTAAAGTAGTAAATGAGCTGTGAGATCAGTACTTCTTCCCATTTCCAAAATAATCCTAGAGTTAGACAGACAAAACTCGCTGAGTAGGGCCTTACCTGAACATGGAATAGGCTTAGGTGCCAGGTTGGGACCCTGGCGCAGCAACTGACTATGGAAGAGGCCTTCATGCAGTTCAGCATGGAGCGTCCACACATCCACGGTGATCGCCTTCAGCTGCCGACTACTGGTACCCACCTCTAGACATAGCTTCAGGGCCAGGGAGAGCTCTGCAAGGCAGGTGTCCTCCTGCAGGGACGACAAGTCTCTAAGGTGTGTATGTGTAAGGAATTTGGAGTCAAAATGTAGTGGTCTGGAACACTACCTGGAGGGACTCCCATAAGGACACGAAATCTACAATATAAGTGCTAAGCTACTTTATGTCTTACGCCCAGAAGGAAACAAAGCCTCTAAATGACCATGGGATACTCACCAGCTGGCCACTCTTTAGAACTTTGCTGTTGATCTGACTTAGGCTCACCTCATATTTTAGCCTGGAAAAGGAAAACAAATTAAAATGCTGGCCTTTTTTCTCACTATCTTCAATCAAGCTTTCTTGGCTAGAAGGGACGAGGCAAAAAGTAACTAATCTTAGTGTCTCCTCAAACTGCACAGAATGAGAACTTGACACCTTGATAAGTCTTTGATATAAACCCACCCTGAAGCAACTCCCAGCTAAGAACAGACTACCAAATCCTCTACTACTTGGGGCTTACCTTATCCCATCACTAGCCAAAAGCAAGCTGCATTTTCTGATCTGAATATGCCACAAGGATTCAGACGTAGCCACTTGGAGTACCATGATATTTACAGAGTCTACATGAATGGAGAAGAGCTGAAAGGAAGAAGCAAAGAGGAACCATAATTAACATCAAGGCACTATCCTTCCTTTTCAGTAGATAGTGAGAAATAATATTCTTAATATTAATGCCTCCAAAATATTAGAAGGACCACCCAAATCTCCTAAGTCAGTCATCCCTAGTATAGTCCCAGAAAGAGGATGCAGTCTCAC
This sequence comes from Galemys pyrenaicus, assembly GCA_019455555.1. NCBI lineage: Eukaryota > Metazoa > Chordata > Mammalia > Eulipotyphla > Talpidae > Galemys > Galemys pyrenaicus. The sequence goes on along the minus strand of JAGFMF010011578.1, from coordinate 2,755,218 downwards.
CTGGCAGAAGATCTTTAATAAGGCTGGGCTAAAGGACAGCTCCTTTTGAGGTACCCCAGTGCTCTGAGAGAACGGGGCAAACAGGCTAGAAACCTTCTGTAGGTCCGTTCTGATACGTACTTCTCCAAAACACAATGCCACATAGTTTCTGTCCAGAAGAAAAACCTCACTGCCATCAGGTCCATCCTTCCCATAGCAATCTCTTCCCCTCCATCACATTCACTCTCCCATCCTCCCCTGAAATGTAGCTCAAGTTATGGAGGGTAGTCTCACAGCAGTTATTAGTATGAGCCTCAGAAAATAAAAGCTTTCAGACAAATGGAGGGAGACATCAGCAAGAATCCACTTCCCTCCTTGGATTGTGAGACCGCTATAGAAGATTCTCTTTCTGCAAATCCCAATCCAAAAATACTCCCCAGGGGAGGAGAGAGTACTTACGGCAGATCATGGCTAAGTAGTTTGCTGGAAATCCACAGGCTATCAATTTCCTAAAACAGTGTGGGAGAAAGCTTTGTATACTAGCTGTTAGATAAGCCATGAACTATCTGACAAGCCATGAAAGGTTCTAAGAAAAGGAGTGTTATAACCGTTCCACTAAATATTCTCCATCCCATTTCCACCAGCTTCTCTCCTTAGCCTTTTATCATGTTCCTCACAATGATGTCAGTTGAAATTGCTTTGTACTTCTCTTTTATGAACATTTCTCTGCTTCCCCTCTTAAATTAGAACAATAACTCCTTCTATTTTCTGTTACTTTCTTTTGTGCTTGACTTCTGTAGTTTTTTTAAATGCTCTGGAGACTCTGTGCCTTATATGCTTTGAACAGAACAACTTGGATCAATCCTAGTGTTCCCAAACTAACTCTAAAATCATTTTTTGTAAAGCTGGATGAACTAGGAAAAGTGACTCCCAATTTTTAAAAAGGAAATTAAAAACTGAAATTCTGCAAAAATCAACTCCACCCTGGGCCTCCCTGGTGGCGCAGTGGGTTGAGCGACGCACTATGAAGCAAACCGCAGCCACTGCAGCACGAGTTCGATCCCTGCTGCCGGCCAGGGAGGGGACCCACATGGCACAGCAGACCTCTCCTG
>JAGFMF010011578.1:2733027-2752538 GCA_019455555.1 Galemys pyrenaicus | reverse complement strand
GGGATCAGACAAAGTAACTGCCACCTTATTCGTAGAGGACCTGTTGAAAATCATTGAGGAAACCAAGAGGCACTTTAAAGTCCCTCCCCCCCACCCCCCCACCCCACCCCCCGCCACACACCAAATCCCACCTGTTCCAATCCACAGAAGACGGAGTTTTTATATCATTCAGTTTGTATACATATTGACCTACTGTGTTGGCAGCACCATTCTGGACACTTTACTGGAGTTTCCACTATCTACTATGTGTATGCCACAAAGTGGGCAGTGGACCAGAGTGGTACTACGTTCGTACCACTTCAGCAACAAGTAATTTATCTGGAAAGCAAACACTGAACAGACGACTTCAGAGTCAACTTTATTTTGCTTGTTCCTTCTGTGAAATAAGGGATTTGGACTTCCAACTCAAATATGTGATGCTAACACAGTACGAGCTACAGAGATTATGAGGATTTTGAAGTATTATGGAGTATTTCGTGTCTCTTTGAACCCTAATCTCCAGTAACATCCTTCAAGATTTCGATTGGAAACTCTGCTGAAGTACCATTTTAACTTTCACCTGCATTGCCCAGTTGCTTTTACCTCTCCAACTGGTTTCCTTTCTTAGTTTTCGCCTCAGTCATTTCTCCAAGGGTTCCACCAATGTTACAAGGTGTTCTCTCTCAAGCTCCATAGTCGTTATCCTTGTAATCTGCAGCTTGCTGTCACAGTTGTCTGTGGACACTCACAGAAATCCTAGCAACCTTGCAACAACACTTCTTCCTGCACTTATTCACCTTATCTAATGTTTTATTTAGCTGATTTCTCCCACTTCTGTGATAATATCCTGCCCTCAACTATCTCAATAGCCTGAAATGTTTATCTTATCATTTGTCTACTTCTCTCTGAAGAGATCTCAAGAAATCAATGCAATTGAAGTTCACGGCCTCAATTTACTGGGCAAGTCTTTGTAAAACAGACCAGTCTTTTAATGTCATTGGTCAAGTCCTGGCACACAGCTGATACTCTCAAATGTTCAATGTTAAATCCCTAAAAAAAAAGGAAGGGGTTGGAATCTGGAAGTTTCTAAATACGAAAAGGTCTGCTAGTCACTGACATTCCAGCAGATGACAGACACCTCAGTCACTACTACCATGTTTGAAAGACATAGCATGAACTTGCTTCAATTCATCAGCAGTTGGAAGAAATAGCAGAAGCATGATATGAGGTTTTCTAACCCTTCTTTTTAGAAAACAATACTCTTACATTTGTCAAAACAAAGAGGAGTTATCTTTATTTACTATGGCTTCCCTGGTGGCGCAGCAGGTTGAGTGCCACACTGTGCTGGATCCCCAGTCAGGGAGGGGACCCACATGGCACAGCAGACCTCTCCTGCCTTGCCCGCTGCTCCCCTTAGCAGTGTATCTCAGTCGAACTGCCTGTTCTGCTCCCCACTCTATCTCTGGTGAATCCTCTCACCTCCCGCAACTCTGGCCTGTACCCCAGCTCTTATGTGCATAAATAAACCTTTAAATAAATACTTTGCTAGTTTTCAGGATTCAAGCAATTGCTCAACTTTTCTGTAAGTAGCTATCTGTATCTGTGAAAACTAAAGGTTAAGATCAGTAATTCAGTGCCTAGTATTTAGCACCAGTGAATAAATGTTGAATACTCTTTTTACCCATCCCTTCTCAACGGGAAGTAACAGATACAGAAACATTCCATTGACTATTTATTTAAAGTTATACTATTTGAGGATCATAATTAGTCATAAATCTAATAAAACTGAGGTGTTGAGGGCTGTCAAAGAGAGAAAAGGTTTGTATGTACATAAGGCTCTTAAGAGCCCATACCAAAGGTTTCCAGCATCTCAAAAGAATGATAGGCAATGACTCTTAGAACTCAAGGATTAATCAGTCTATGAAAATAGTGCACCTAATAAATAACAACATAATGACTAGAAATTAAATTCTTTATCACTTTGGAGGGAAAAAAATAGGGGGAAAGTCACATATGAATAATCAATGATGGCAAGCTTCCAAGACATAAAATTTCCCTATTTTAGAAGGGATGTCCCCTCAGTTTCTGTTTAATCAATATGAATAAAAAGCAGCTGCTTCTTTACCAGCAAAAAAATGACCCACATCTGGGAGGACAATCTATACTCAGAAAAATCTAACCCAATGGAAGACCAATCAATTCAAGTGTGAAGAGCTGAAGCTTCCAAACACAGCCACTGTTTTCTGTCATGCCTCTTCATCTCAGTGATGGCATGGCCACTGCCCAAGAAACCTGTGGCAGGGATCCCAGCGTGAAGCAGCAGCAAAAGTCTATGAACACTGTATGGTGACAGTGGCTCACAGCCTCCAGACTCATAGCTCTGTGTGGTGGGCTTCTGCTTTCAACAATTCACTGGGCTTCATGAAGATGCCTTCCATAGCTTTCCAGTAGTTGTTCTGGCTTGGCTGGGCCATGCCATGCACCTCCTTTTGCCCATTGATAGGTCGACCATATTGTTCTCCCGTGACAGACAGCAGAACCTCAGTGGAGGAATGCTTGAATCGCACCTCACCATCCCTCACCCAGTAGGGCCCATTACAGAGCACTGTCCAGTCATCCAGATAATCACCTTCTCCTTCCTCACCAAAAGCACTCACTTCCTGGAATACATAAATGGTAGCAACATTAGTATGGCCGACACAGACTTGAAAAGGGGGAAGGGGAAGAAGAATATATAGCTACATAAAAGTGAAAAATGAGAGTGCACCAGTATTGTTTGGGAAAAAAAATGAACTGGAAAAAAGAAAAAGATGAAAAGGACATGAAATTAGTTGCCAGAAGATTATGGTTCACACACTTACTTTGCAAATAAGCCTATATTTAACTTCACTGTTTCATTAGTTTTCAAATACTTTATAACTCTTGTTATTTAACTTTATTTTCTGCCTCATTCCCTTCAGATTTGAAGTGACCTGGTAAGAAACACAAGTTGGAAAAGAGATAGGTTCTAAAGATGACAGACCTTTAACCTCAGCCCCATCCCTCTCTCCCTATATAATGTTGGAAATAGGGCCTCTCTGGTGGCCTGGGGGTTGTCTCAGCACTACCACTGGATGGCCCTCCCGTAAAGGCCAGGCTTCAGTTTGATACCCAGAGCTGACCCACATGGATGGCCCTCCCGTAAAGGCCAGGCTTCAGTTTGATACCCAGAGCTGACCCACATGATACAGTAGACCTCTCCTGTTTTGCCCACTGCTCCCCGCGCTCTTTTTATTTTTAAAAAAAGATTTATTTATTTATGAATAATTTATGAACTGGGGTACAGGCCAGAGGTGTGGGTGGTAAGAAGATCTACCTGAGATAGAGCGGTGAGCAGAACAGGCTGATTGAAAGAAACACACTGCTGAGGGGGGCAGCGGGCGGGCAAGGCAGGAGAGGTCTGCTGAGCCATGTGGGTCCCCTCCCTGGTCAACAGCAGGGATCGAACTCGTGCTACAGTGGCTGCGGTTTGCTTCATAGTGCATTGCTTACTTAGCCCATTGTGCCACCAGGCAGCTCCTCCCCACTCTGTCTCTGATGACTCCTCTCACCCCCGCACCTCTGGCCTACACCCCAATTCTATGCAAAAATAAATAAAATCTCTAAAAGTCAAATGGTGGAAATATCACCTTATAGAATTTTGAGAGTTAAATGAAATAACAAATACTTATTGTGCAAAATATACCAGAGCCTATCCTTGACTCATCTTCAGATCCTATTCCCCTTGAGGCCAAATATTCAAAGCTTCTATCACAGTAACAAAAATTACTAATTACTTCAGAAATATGTCATTTATATATGTTAACCACTGTAATTTTAGATGATGAAAAGCAGTCATACTGAGCTGAATTAAGTAAATGGATGACAGCAATAAGAGCCAGACACCTCACTGTTAACAGTGAGAATTTACAAATAAACAAACAGGAAGCTAGAATAATTTATGTGGTGATGGATTAGAGTTGGAGACATCAGTTAAGTATTCATGTTTATAGGGCCTCCTGGTAGCACAAGGGGTTAAGTCTCAGCACTACGAAGCTATCTGCAGCAACTGCAGTACAAGTTTGATCCCTGACCAGCAGACTTCTCCTGTCTCGCCCGCTGTTCCCCTCAGCAGTGTATTTCAGGAGGTCCATCTGTTCTGTTCCTCACACTGTCTCTGGTGAATACTCTCACTCCCCGCACCTCTGGCCTGTACCCCCATTCTTATATGCATGAATAAATCAATCTTTTTTAAAAAAAAATCAACTATGTTTATAGACCCAGATGGTTACAAAATAAACATTTATAGATGTGTGTATATATACATAATTTAGTATATACACACTTACTTATTTTTATTTATTTATGCATACAAGAGCAGGAGTATAGGCCAGAGGCGCAGGGGGTGAGAGCATTCACCAGAGACAGAGTAGGGAGCAGAACAGGCAGATCTACTGAAATACACTGCTGAGGGGAGCAGTGAATGAAGCAGGAGAGGTCTGCTGCGCCATGTGGGTCACCTCCCTGGCTGGGGATCGAACTCGTGCTGTAGTGGCTGCAGATGCTTCATAGTGTGGTGCTGAACCCCTTGCGCCACCAGGGAGGTCTCACTTATTTTATTTTTTAAAGATTTATTTATTTATGCATACAAGCACTGGGGTACAGGCCAGAGGTGTGGGGGTGGGGTGAGAGGATTCACCAGAGACAGAGTGGGGAGCAGAACAGGCAGATCAACTGAAATACACTGCTGAGGGGAGCAGTGGGCAAGGCAGGAGAGGTCTGCTGCGCCATGTGGGTTCCTTCCCTGGCTGGCAGCAGGGATCCAACTCGTGCTGCAGTGGCTGCAGTTTGCTCCATAGTGCGTTGCCTAACCCACTGCGCCACCAGGAAGGTCCCAGTATATACATTTATTCCTCTGCTGTTAGGTGAGAGGGCCTAGAACAAACAATATCCCTATAGCAACAAGGTCAGGCAGGGTCCAGATTGTGGTTTTAAATATGATTCTCCAATAAAAGGAAGTAGGGCTCTTTGAAAAAATAGCTCATTCTAAAACTAAGGCAAAACATATACAATCTAAAGTTGGAAGTTAGCAGTGCCAGAAAGTAAGGAATGTTCAGTATCACACATACAACGCTAGGCCTGTGTTAAATGGACACAGGAAACAACTGAAAGGGCTCCCAACATCCAAAGTTACAATAATTGGAGCATCAGAATCAGGCAGTGGTATCAGTTACAAGTATAATATAAGTATCCATGAATCCATACTGATATAAATGATTGAATAGAGGAGAAAAGACAAATCTCCCAAGCAAATTTCTTATTTTTAATACTCTATCCTAAAGAAAGGGGAGCATAATTCTTTTTAAAAAAAATTTATTTATGTATGTATACAAGAGGTAGGATACAGGCCAGAGGTGTGGGGGAAGGAGTGAGAGAATTCACCAAAGACAGAGTAGGGAACAGAACAGGCAGGTTGACCGAAATATACTACTGAGGGGAGTAGCGGGTGAGGCAGGAGAGGTCTGCTGCACCATGGCCAGAGATCAAACTCGTGCTGCAGACAGCTTCATCGTGCTACGCCTTAACCCCCTGTACCACCAGGGAGGGCCCAGGAGCATAACTCCTTAAGTATGGGCTGTGCACAATGACTTCCTTTCAAAGAGAACAGTATTGAGGGCCTCCCTGGTGGCGCAGTGGGTTAAGCAACACACTATGAAGCGAACCGCAGCCACTGCAGCACGAGTTCGATCCCTGCTGCCGGCCAGGGAGTGGACCCACATGGCGTGGCAGACCTCTCCTGCTGTGCCCGCTGCTCCCCTCAGCAGTGTACTTCCGTTGATCTGCCTGTTCTGCTCCCCGCTCTCTGTGGTGAATCCTCTCACCCCCACACCTCTGGCTGTACCCCAGTGCTTGTATGCATAAATAAATAAATCTTTAAAAAAAAAAAAAAAGAGAACAGTATTGAAAGGGAATAAACACAGTAATTTTATAGGAAAATCCTGAGAAGCATTCCTTCAGCCAAGTAATCAACATGGAAAATCACAAGTTATATAGGTAGTATGTACACTTGATTCAATGTGATGACAATGACATTTTACCCCAATCCAATCTAATCTTGAGAAAAATGCCATTAGAGGTGCACCCTATAATACACCCACCCAACACTTCTCAAAACTGTCAAGATCATCAAAAACTAGAAGAGTCTGAGAAGCTCAGAGCCAGAGAAGGGAATGGAGACATGACAATGTCTCCATTGGAGACACAGGCCTAGTGTTGTATGTGTGATACTGAACATTCCTTACTTTCCGGCACTGCTAACTTCCAACATTAGATTGTATGTTTTGTTTTTTAAGATTTGCTTATTTATGTATACAAGCATTGGGGTACAAGCCAGAGTGCGAGGCGGTGAGAGAATCCACCAGAGAGAGTGAGGAACAGAACAGGCAGATGGAATGAAATACACTACTGAGGGGAGCAGCAGACCAGGCAGGAAAGGTCTGCCTGCACCATGTAGGTCACCTCCCCAGCTGGGGGCAGGGATCGAACTCATGCTGCAGTGGTTGTTTGCTTCATAGTGTGCTGCTTAACCCACTGCGCCACCAGGAAGGGCCTCGATTGTATATGTTTTGCCTTAGTTTTAGAATGAGCTATTTTTTCAAGGAGCTCTACTTCCTTTTATTGGAGAATCATACTGAAAACCACAAATGTAATGTGGTTTCCCAAATGGGATCCTTCTGTAGCACTTAAGGGTAATTAGATAAAAGTTAAGGAAATCAGAAAAACTATGAACTTTGGTTGACAATAATGTATCAATATCGCTTTATTAACTGTAACAAATTTACCACACTAACTTAAGATGTTAATAGGAAAAACTGTATGCAACCTGGGGTTAGGAAGGAAATCAGTCATTACAAGGCCACATCTCCTGAAAACTTAAGGTTCAAAAGGTGGAACTTAGTTCATTTTCTAGTGTGACTGAAAAACGCTATTATTTTTACTGTAAGTTTGGAAAACACTGGGTTAATTTGTTGCAAGACTTATCAGGATAATATACGATACCCTAACATATACCTAATGTGTCCTTCCTCCTCATGTCTTGCCTTGATCTAGCTATAAAGACTGCAATTGGAGCAGAAACAATTTCCTTCACACTTCTGAGAGAAAGTAATTTCTCTAGGCAGGTCTGCACAAAAGTGAACCTCTACATCTAGGGGGAAAAAAAAGGCTAAGAGCAAAGGTCTCACACAACTCAACTGAGTAATGCAAAGAGCAACAATATTCCATGGATGTCACCTCACCTGGTTTCCAGAAAGAGGTGAGGTAAAGTGATGACTATGGAGATTTCGGCCAGTGTTGACATGTGTCAGTCTGATGGGCTGGCCACATTTAATGGGGGTTCCCCTCTCACATACTGTGGCAGTCTTCCCCCGTATCCTCCAGTAACTGTTGCTGTCATCCACAGAGGTTACACCTGTCACTGATTGTTGCCCACTACCTGCAATCATTTAAAAAAAAAAAGAGGGTGAGTTCAACCTGATTCCTCTCTGTGCCCTATGTCATAAAATACATTGAAGGAGTAAGAAGAAAGCCCTGGTGTTTGCTCATTTTTTTCTACCACATAAAAACAACTAAACATATTTTTATATTATTAGTTATTGTATGATAAAACTATACTGAAGCATACAAAATACCCAGAAATTTCAACAATTTGCATTAAAGGGCTCGAAATAAACGAACCTGTGGTTTTTTTGAAGCACAGGCAGTATTTACCTGTATCTATTAGCAGAGCTAGCTCCCATTATATGTTAAGTACCATACACGAAAAAATTTTAACATGTTGCAATATTATTCAAAGTTTACTATGTATTACAATCCACCTACTGCTCCCCTTAGTGTGTTTCAGTCAGTCTGCCTGTTCTAGTCCCCACTCTGTCTCTGATGAATCCTCTCACCCCGGCACCTCATACCTCAGTACTTGTATGCATAAATAAATAAACCTTTTTAAAAAAAGTATTATGCCTAACACATACTAGGTATTCACTGGATGACTGCTAGGATAAATAGGCCATCCCAGCAATGACAACTCAGTTCATTTCCTAGTCTGTGATCAGAAAGGTTTGGGAATCAGCAAGCAGAGCACAACCCCCATCTAAAAGAACACCTTCTCTTGGCTAACAGCTCATCAACCACCCAAGACAGAAACCTAGCAGTCATCTTAGATGCCTCTCATAGTTCACTAGCTGAATTTCTCTGGTTTTTTTTTTCTTGGTCTGTTCTTGTTTTGTTACAACTTGCTGACTGGTTCACTACTATTAACTTCTAATATTAGGTGCGCAGTAGGAACTCATTAAAATCTATGCTGAATGACTGAACCCACAAACTAAGCATTTTAATTTCACATGTTAAAAAGCCCTCTAAGCAGTTTCCACTTCAATTCCAGTTAAGTGCTCATTTGTCCTTTATACAAGAAAAAGGTAAAGGACTGAGTGAAAACAGGCCAAAGGAGAGCTAAGGAACAAGTATAAATGCAAAAGAGCTAGAACAGCGAGTGGTAGTCAAAGATTCTTATAAAAAGCTACCAGAAATTCACCCTTTCCTGTAGTTTTCTGCACGTTTCTCAGGCACTGGGTAGTGCCAGCCTGGAATAGTTGAAAGCAGGCGGCTTTGAACCTGAACAGTTTTGGATCAAAACCCTCTCTGTCATTTACTAGCTACCGGCTTCAAATATGTAATTTATTTCTGAGTTTGATTCCTCGCCTGTAAAATGGTACTACTCTCTACCTCGCAAAGATACTAAAAATCAAGCGAAAGTGCGTATGTGATGTGCGTATGTGATGTTCTCTCCAGACAGAAGTTGGACAACTCAATTCTCTAGACTTGAGGCACTTCTCCCGGGCTCTCTACCCTTCCCAGACCACACCCCCCAGATGGTCCTCAGGCCCCGCCCCTCTACAGCCTACCAGGCCTTCCCAGCCCACCCGAACTCGAGTGGCAGTACCTGACCCATAGCGCACGTCGTGTGAGTGCAGTCGTACGTTGTGGCGCGTATTGAGTAGCTTCACCACTGAGCCGCACGTCACCACAGCCACATTGGATGCTCCTATAACACTCCATAAGCCCCCGAACAACAGTAATGGTACCACAGCCATCCCCGCGGCTTCGCCGAGCCCCTACCTAATCGTCGAAGAAAACTCGGCCCCTCCCCGGAAACGGAAACTACAAGCGGAACCACAGAGATGAGGAAGAAGCCCTAGTCTGGTCTTTATGGTTCCTTTGGCTAGAGCGGCCTGAGGAGCCGGCTAGCCCGGGTTGCCTCCGATTCCTTCGCTGTGCTCTCGGGATTCTGTGACGGCTGCCTTCCGAACCGCTTCTGCCGGTTTTCGCACTTCCAGCCCGGACAAAACCCTGAGGGCAGGGTAAGCGAAGAGAACAAGAAATGGCCCGCCCACTCCCGGTGACAGGGAGCCGGAAGTGACGTAGCACGTTTGACGCAGCAGCGGCGGCCCTTGCGGCGGAGGGACCGTGCGGTGGGTTCGTACTATCCTTTCCCAGTCTCGGTTCGACGACTCCATTTTCCTCGGTGGGGGCTTAGCGCACCGGAGACGCGACGGGCATCAGGCAGGTAAAGTTCGGACTGGGGAGCTTGTTCTTCAGATGGGTCGGGTTGGGGGCCAGGCTCCAAGGGGCCTGGTCCCGTAAGGGAAGAGGCACTGGGGAGCCGTATGCGGGAAGAAGGGGGAGGGGGGCCCGGCCTTCCCTGTTCTATGAGGGAGGAGGAAAGCGGGGTAGTTGTTCAGCGATTAAAGGCTTTCCCCAACCCTGTGCCACCCGGAACTAGTGAATCGGGCGTCATACTATATCAGCAGGCTCCCTAGGTTCCCGTCCTCGCAGCTTCTGAAAACTGGGCCACGCGAATGGAAGGGACTTAGGGTTTCTGAGTCAGGATCAGGTGATCGAATTATTTGTTGTGGGGATTGAGACCTGTGGAACTTTTCAGTAGCTCTCCCGTGAGGTTAGAGGACGATGCCAAATTCCAGCTTTCCCCGTATTGTCAAATTAGAACTTTTGGTAGATTGCTACATCCATCAGACGCCTACCACAAACATCAGAATAGGCTATTAAGTCAAAATTATATTCTTCCTATTTCTGCTTTTCCTAGCACTCCCCTGAACCAGCTGGAACTCTTCATTTCTCTGGGTTGTTGCAAGAACTAATAGTTACATGGAAATTCACTATAATATCGAAAGTAGCAAGGAAATATTAAACTACAGCTGTGCTATTAATGAACACAGAGAGTATAAGCAATACTGAATTTGATTTCTTTGGGGGGGAAGCTTAGTTCCGTTGTTTATCTTATAGTTGACTTTTTAAGTCATCAGTGTATTGTGTGCAAAAGTGATTGCTTTCTCAACTTTTAATTTAGAGTCCTTTTCTATGACTTCTGTCTCTTCAGACGGTTTAAATCCATTATTACCCAGTTGGCTTGTGTGACTACTAGGTTAGATTAGCTTGGTTTTGTCACTCCCTAAAAGGCTTAAACATCTTCGAGAGATTAACCACATCAGGAAATAGTGGAACCTAGAGAGGCTTAGGTACATTTTACAGTTCTCACTCAGTAGAGCTTCCCATGAAGGAAACTTAGCTAGTCTGGTGGAAACATGGTCTTTGGAGACAGATTTGCCCTTATCCTGTTGTTGGTTTCAGTGAGATTATACACAAACAGAATCCTGTGTATAATCCCTGGATTCTTTTTCTCCATTGTTCCCCAGTAAAGTCAATCACTAAATCCTATTTTTTGTCTCCTTAAAAATTGTTCTCATCAACATAAATTATCTTCTGGCATCTCCCAAGTCCCCTTCCTTAGTCCTACTTTTAAAAAAAAATGTCTTTCCTAGTCAGATTTCTGCCTGTGCCAACTCAGCTGTTTCTACTTTGATTCATTCTTCAGCCTGCACCAGTCTGATCACTTCTTTGATAATGCTTTTGTCAAGTCACCAGTGACTTTTATCTTGCCAAATCCTGTGGATACTTTGTTCTCATCTTCCTCAGCCTCTGCAATAGTTAGTAGTTTGAAACTCTGTTTTGACTTCATTGACACCTCCTGGATTTTCTTCATATCTCTGCTCGTCACTCACCTTTGCTAGTATTTTGCTCTCTACCTTAATCTAAATGTTGAATTTCTTTCAGAATGTGATCCTTGGTATTCTACATGCTTCAAGTGATCTAGTCCCATGACTTTAAAATACCACCAGTAAGTGGTCAACTCCCAAATTTAAATTTATAGCCCAGCCCGCTCTTACCTGTGTTCCAGAATCAAACATCAGCTTGGTTCAATAGCTTCTTTTGGATATCTTAGATGCCTTAAATTCAACATAACAAATTTTTGGTTTTCCCATCATCCAAATCCTATCTCACTAACTGGTACTCATCCATGTGGTTATCAAAGTCAGCCCTCTGGGAATCATCTTGGAGTGTTCTCCCTTAGTCTTCAGTAAGTTCTAACACTTCCACCTCAAGTATATTTTAGATCTATCTTATCTTAGTCTTCCACTGCTTCCACCCTGTCCTAAGCCTCCATATTCTCGGCAAGGCTATCGCAGTAGTGTCCTCTGTTTTCCCTGCTTCTGGCCAAATTATCCTCCTGCTGTCAGTTTTCCATGTAAGCATATTAAATCTGATTAGATTGTGTCATTTTCCTTCTTTAAATGCCCTAGCGACCTTCCATGGTCTTTGTAGCCCCATTTGCTACCTTCACATTCTGCTCCCTTTACTCTGTATGCCAGTTTTTTTTTTTTTTAAACACCTATTCATCCATGCACACAAGAGCTGGGGTACAGGCCAGAGGTATGGGGAGGGTGGGGAGTGGTGAGAGGATTCACCAGAGACCAAGTGGGGAGCAGAACAAGCAGATCAACTAAAATACATTGCTGAGGGGAGCAGCAGGCGCAGCAGGAGAGGTCTGCTGGGCAATGTTGGTCAGCTCCCTGGCAGGTATCAAACTCGTGCTGCAGTGGCTGCAGGTGCTTCATAGTGCAGTGCCTTACCCCTTGTGCCACCAGGGATGCCCCCCCACCGTATACCAAATTTTTACCTAGAATTTCTACCAGCAACCTCTTTCCCTTGTTCTGCATACCAGATCCTACCTCTCTGTATACCAGTCCATTCTTGACTTGTCAGTCTAGACTCTGGTAAGGTAATAGTGTTTATTTCCTTCTTAGCATTTAGAGCAAGGTATGTTTTGTTTATGGCCCGTCTCCTGCACCAGGATTCAGGTATCCTAGGAGCAAGGACTTTGTACATGCCTATACATGTACATGTAGTAGGCACTCATTAAATATTTATTGAATTTGGGCCTCCCTGGTGGTGCAGGGGGCTAAGTTGCAGCACTGTGAAACTATCTGCAGCATGAGTTCAATCCCTGGCCAGGGAGGTGACCCACAGCAGACCTCTCCTGCCTCGCCCGCTGCTCCACTCAGCGGTGTATTTCAGTCAGTCCACCTGTTCTGTTCCCCACTATGTCTCTGGTGAATCTTCTCATCACCCGCACCTCTGGCTTGTACCCCAGTTCTTGTATGCATTAATAAATCTTTTTAAAAAATAATTAGTTATTGAATTAGCAACTAAATTAAGTCAATTCTATGTTTAAAACCCTGCAGTGACTTCCCAGCACTTATGGGATGGAGTTCAAAGTCCTTAACTTACCCTACAAAGAGTCTTATGACTTCACCTCCAACTCATCAGAGAACACTTCTCTCATCCCCAGTCAAACTAACCCTTCCTGTTTCTGCCACAGAGCTCCCTGTCCCTGGGAATGCTCTTCTCCAAGATCACCACTCCCCATGCCAGCTCTTCTGCTTAGCTGATCCTCCTCTCTCTCACGGTCTTTATTTAACGTTAGTGCCTCAAAACCAACTGAGATATCCTGTGGCAGGCTCCTATAGTACCTTTGTCATTTTCAAAGACCTCCTATACTTCTAAATCAGAGGTCACCAAACAAGGCTCCCAAATTTGGCAACTCCCATTCATTTCTGTATTTTCTATGTCTGCTCTTGTGCTACAGTGGCATATCTGGCTCTCTGTAGTTAGAAACTCTTAGGCTAGAGCAGGTACTATATATTCCCCAGTGTACATGGCAGAGCACCCAGTAACTGTTACTCCCCCCCTGTGTTACAGGATGCTAGATCTAGTTACACAGAGTAAGTCATTGATGCTGATTAGTTCTTGGAACTTTAAGTAAAAACAAAATATAATGAAGCAGATCTTGAATAACACCTGTCTTTTCTTTCTAAGTTGACTGGGATTTCTTCTTCTTGTCAATGTTATATGACAGCCTACTGTGTTTCAGTTGCTTCTTTTTTTGTCTTAGCACCTTGTTGTAAGTGCTAAGAAGGAAATAGGCATCCTTACCTATCAAAGTGTAATAAGTATTTTTAAAGTATTTATTATATTAACCATTATTAATAATAATGCTTTTTATACCCTAACATTAAGATTCTGATACTTAGTTCTTGTAAAATAGTGTGCATGTTAAAATGATGGGTAAAATAATTAACTACTTCTGTATTTTTAACACCTTGATTCCTTGTGATTAGAATTTTTAAAGATTTATTTATTTATGCATACAAGAGCTGGGGTACAACAGCCAGAGTTGTGGGAGGTGAGAGGATTCACCAGAGACAGAGTGGGGAGAAAACAGGCAGACTGACTGAAACACACTGTTGGGGAAGCAGCGGACACTGCTGAGGGGAGCAGCGGACACTGCTGAAGGGAGCAGTGGGCTGTGCTGCGCCATGCGGGTTCCCTCCCTGGCCAGGGATTAAACTCGTGCTACTGTGCCACAGATACTTCACAGTGCTGCGCTCAAACCTACTGCACCACCAGGGAGGCCCTGATTAGGATTTTTTAATAAGAGCCCTTAATCCCCGATTTAAAAGGAATTATCATAAGTGGATGCTGAATATGTCTACTTATTCAGCTTTTTAAGTTTTGGGATTCCAAATTGGGTAGTCACTCCTGAACACCTTTAGACAGTTTTAGGCTCATAGAGTACCGGATGTCTTGTAATTTAAACTCCACACTAGGGGCCTCCCTGGTAGCGCAGTGTATGGAGCACCACACTGAAGCATCTGCAGCACAGCAGCATGAGTTCGATCCCCAGCCAGGGAGGGGACCGACATGGCGCAGCAGACCTCTCCTGCCCTGCCTGTTCTTTGGGGCCCCTCCCCGCCCAGCAGCAGGGATCGAACCCGTGCTGCAGCGACTGCAGCCTGCCTCACAGTGCGCTGCCCAACCCACCGCGCCACCAGGAAGGCCCTCAACTGAGGAGTTTTATGAGACATTCTCTAGCTTCTCTTCGTATTGTTCCCATAGTCCTGGTATGTAACTGTAATAGAATATATACTGTGCTTTGTCATACTTTTATAAGTTTTTTGAGATGGGTTGTGAACTTCACCAGGATAAAAAGCGTATGTCTTTCATTTTTATATACTCAAACCCTTACACAGCTTGACCCTTAAAAACACCAACAACAAAACAGTGTTAGTTAGTTAGTTAGTTAGTTGAAGGTGCCAGTGGAGGGAATTAACAGACCTGACTTTTGTGCTCTGGTCTCCTTTTAATTGCCTCCTACATCATTTTGTTCAGAGGGAGGGACTGTGACGCACCTCCCCTGTGGCAATCTGATCCCAGCTCCGTTCCTCTTCTAGAGAATGTCATGGTAACCGCCAGCCTCTTCCTTTGAGCCACATCTTGCGCAGCAGCTGTGCTTCTGCCTGAAGAACCTCCATTCACCACCCCACTCCCTTTCTAGACCTGTTCAGTAGCAAATTCAACTTACAGTCTGAATGAGGGGGAACTTTTACCTTTTTTTTTTTAAGATTTATTTGTGCATTAAAGAGCTGGGGTGCAAGTCAGAGGTGCTAGGGGGCAAGGGAAGTGAGAGGATCCACCAGAAACAGAGTAGGGAGCAGAACAGGCAGATCCACTGAAATACACTGCTGACGGGAGCAGGAAGCAAGACAGGAGAGGTCTGCTGCGCCATGTGGGTCCCTTCCCTGACCAGGGCTCAAACTCGTGCTGCAGAGGCTGTGGGTGGATAGCCTCATAGTGCTGCGACTCAACCTCCTGCGCCACCAGGGAGGCCCTTGGGGAAACTTAAAAAAATAAGTACTAAATACACTTTATCAGGCTCATCTCAGATTTCATGTGTTAATAATAAATAAGTGATGTTTATGTTCTGGAATAGTTAGGTTTGCCAACCTCAGGAAAGCCTCTGTACATCTAGCTCCCACAGGTTGCAGCAAGTCAGGATTGCTTCTGGCGTACATCTTTGTAACTGGTAGCCTTGGCAGTTTTGAACTGGACTGGAGGCATTCCCCAGCTATAACACAGCGTGCATTTTATTGCTAACCCAGGGAATGGGAGGAGAGCTACATGCAGCACAGAGCACCAGCTGCCCATGGGACAGAAGAAAGCTGTTGTTCCCATCAGGTAGGCTGGCTGTTTCTCTGTAAAGTAGGCTGTTGGGCATCTGGTCTGCAAGCGCTGACATTTCTGTGAAGATACTGAGGCCTTAAAAGACTGAATTCATGGGTCTGATAGCCTCATTAAAGCAAGCAATATGTGGGGGCTGCTGTCTGTAAATGTATTTTAATGGCTCAGTTCAAGGCTGGGGAGAGTAGTGTCAACATTAAAATTACAACTCAACATTTAATTGTTTTATTTTTTTTTAATATTTATTTATTTATGCATACAAGAACAGGGGTACACCAGAGTAGTGGGAGATGAGAAGATTCACCAGAGACAGAGTGGGGAGCAGAACAGACAGAAGTATCGAAATATACTGCTGAGGGGAGCAGCGGTCAAGGCAGGAGAGGTCTGCTGTGCCATGTGAGTCACTCCCTGGCTGGGGATCGAACTCACACTGCTGTGCAGCAGATGCTTCACAGTGAGGTGCTCAACCCGCTGAGCCACCAGGGAGGCCCTAATTGAGGTTTTAAATGCTCGCTTTTGGCAGTACTCAAACTACTAAGTGGCCTTGAGGATACGAATCTTGAGGGGACAGGCATCATTCTAACCCCAAGGCTTCCTGTATCTCCTCTCAGCAGGCCTTATGTGAAAGACCTAATAGAGTGGCTTTCAAATTTCCTGATTGCAGGGCCCTTTACACTCTAAAAATAATGATTCCAAGTATACTTTGTTTACATGAGTTATGTTTATTGAAGTTTGTCAAATGTGAATATCTAGAGACGTTTACCATATTAAAGACTAAAACTGAGACATACTGATGTAGTTAAAAGTAATAACCCCACAAAAAGAAAATCAGTTTGCCATATATAACTATGTCAGATCAACACATTATTCACTTTAAACTAACACTTTGTATCAGTAATCTCAGAAAGCTGGAATAATAATAGTAAGCCTACTACATAAATTGTTTTAAAGATTTATTTATGCACACAAGAGCTGGGGTACAGGCCAGAGTCACAGGAGGTGAGAGGATTCACCAGACAGAGCGGGGAGCAGAACAGGCTCTGCTGAGGGGAGCAGTGGGCGAGGCAGGAGAGGTCTGCTGCGCCATGTGGGTCCCCTCCCTGACCAGAGGCAGGGATTGAACTTCAAACTCATGCTGCAGTGGCTGCGGATGCTTCACGGTGGGGTGCTTAACCCCTTCTACCACCAGGGAGGCTTCCACTACATTTAAACATAAGTAAAATGAACGTTTTATGAAAAGTAACTACAGTCTGAAAAAAAAACTAGTGAGAAGAGTAGCATTATTTTGCTTTGTTGTTGGCAGATCTTTTGTCTTTGGTTTGCTTTGTTGGCAAATCTCAACCATATGAGATTCTTACCTGCTTCTGTATTCAAACTGTTGTGATACAACATATAGCATAACTTCTGGAACAGCAGTGGGAGAAAAGAGGGGTGGCCCCTGGATCGTGTTTTGAGGAGTATTGCTATAGTAGAAGCAGTTGTGACTTTGGAGTCAGACAGACCTTAACTCAGATCTCAGCTCTTGCAGTTGACAGTTGTTTTCTTGAACAAGTGACTTCACTTTTCTTTTTCTCCTTTGTTGATAGGGCGAGAACTTTGCTCACCTCAGCACAGTGCGGGGGTTAGTAGACTGTTGAAGGGAATCCAATCGGTGTGCAGTATATTATACATTATCCCTTGGGGTACATTTTTAATTGCTTAAAGTACCCAGGATAGTCGTGTATTAGTCTTAGTTAGGTTTCGTTGAATGTTGCTTCCAGTTCTCTTCTTGCATCTGCTCTGTACATATAATATGGAAATTTATCTTATAGTCCTATTTGTTTTCCTCTCTCTTTGCTAAACAGTCAACTCCTTCAAAGCAAGCAGTCTACTTGTCTTCAAATCCCCAGCTCCTAACAGTGTATGCCCACATGGTAGACAGTTTGAAAAGACTAACATCTAAAATCTCAGCCTAAAATTGAGCATAAAACCACATCACACCATTCTTTCCACCAGAACTCAGTAACTTCATTTTTTTAAAAAAAAGATTTATTTATACATACAAGACCTACGGTACAGTCCAGAGGTGCAGGGGTGTGAGAGACAGTGGGGAATAGAACAGGCCAATAATCTAAAATATACTACTGAGGGGAGCAGCGGGAAAAACGAGAGATCTGCTGCACCTGGCCAAGGATTGAACTCATGCTGCAGCTTCATAATGCTGCAACTTAACCCCTTGCACTACCAGGAAGGCCCACCTCTTTTTTTTTTTTAAAGATTTATTTATTTATGCACACAAGAGCTGGGGTACAGGCCAGAGTTGCAGGAGAGGATTCACTGGAGACAGAGTGGGGAGCAGAACAGGCAGATTGACTGAAACACATTGCTGAGGGGAGCAGCAGGTGAGGCAGGAGAGGTCTGATGCACCATGTAGGTCCCTTCCCTGACTGGGGATCAAACTCATGCTGCTATGCCGTGGATGTTTCACAATGCTGCGCCTAACCTGCTGTGCCACCAGGGAGGCCCCCCACCTTCATTTTTTTGCTTTGAGTTCAGTGTTGATGGTATCAGTTGACATCAGTAAGGTAATTTTCAGGAGAATCAGAATCACAAAATTTAAGGTCCTTTCTAGAGTTTACCTCATTTTAGTTACCCATTAGCCACCCTCTTCTCTGTCCTATCTTTAACTGGGAAATGGCAATGAAATGAAAACATACACAGTGTATTTAACATACACTTAGTTCCTGTTTCGTACAGAGCACTTAGAAGATGTAGCTTATCTGATACAGAATCACAGAGTGTCTTGTAATAGCCCTCGTTGTCATTTATAATTTCATGATTTTTATTAGCTTTTCAATTGGATGTAGTCTCTGTCTTTGAGAAGCTTATCTTTAAATGGGGAAAATGGACATATACACAATGGAGAAACAATGGATTGTGGGAGCAGGATGAGGATTGATACTGAGTTAGCAGCCAACTTCAGAATTCTAGAATAGAATTTTGGTGTTATGGTTTATGTGATGTGTGCTGTTTTCTTAAATCCTGCTTGAGACCCAGGAAAATAATTACGTGTAGCATAACCTCGGAAAACGCCACTATATGGCCATGAGAGAAAGGAGGGGTGGCTCTCCTTCTGGTCCCACTGCCATTTCCAGATTTCTGATAGGTCTGAAAGCACAAAAGTCAGAAATAATACTGCTTTTGCTTGATGTATAAAATTACAGAATGCTAAAGAAAATTAGGATTCGAATTCAAACTCAGTTAACAGATATTAAAACAGTAAATGAGGTTCTTTTCACTTTGTTTTGTAGTATTTTCAACAGCCTGCAAGGTAGGTAGTGCTGTTACTTCTTTTTAGATGAGGAAACTGATACTTGGTTACATTCATTAATTTCAGTTTAAATACCTCACAGCCTTTCCGCGCTAGCCAGGGAGGGGTCCATACGGCGTTGTTCTGGGTTCCCGTTGTAACTTAAAGGGAAACTTTCACAATGTCCGGAGCCCTTGATGTCCTGCAAATGAAGGAGGAGGATGTCCTCAAATTCCTTGCAGCAGGAACCCACTTAGGTGGCACCAACCTTGACTTCCAAGCGGAGCAGTACGTCTACAAAAGGAAGAGTGATGGCATCTATATCATAAATTTGAAGAGAACCTGGGAGAAGCTGCTGCTGGCAGCCCGTGCCATTGTTGCCATTGAAAACCCGGCTGACGTCAGTGTTATATCGTCCAGGAACACTGGCCAGCGAGCTGTGCTGAAGTTTGCTGCTGCCACTGGAGCTACTCCTATTGCTGGGCGCTTCACTCCTGGAACCTTCACCAACCAGATCCAGGCAGCTTTCCGGGAACCGAGACTTCTGGTGGTTACCGATCCCAGGGCTGACCACCAGCCTCTCACAGAGGTGTCCTATGTTAACCTGCCTACCATTGCTCTGTGTAACACAGACTCGCCTCTGCGCTATGTGGACATTGCCATCCCCTGCAACAATAAGGGAGCTCATTCAGTGGGGCTCATGTGGTGGATGCTGGCCAGAGAAGTTCTACGC
>JAGFMF010011578.1:2720588-2732751 GCA_019455555.1 Galemys pyrenaicus | reverse complement strand
TGGAGTGCCCAGCCTGCCACTGAAGACTGGTCTGCAGCTCCCACGGCTCAGGCCACTGAGTGGGTAGGAACCACCACTGAGTGGTCTTAAGCTGTTCTTCCAGAGACTGAACAGAAAATGGAAGTAAGGTTAACGGAAAATAAACAGTTTTCAAAAGTTAAAAATAAATAAATAAATAAATACCTCGCAGATTATGAGAGCAAGATTTGAGCTCTACTCTTTTTTTTAAAAGATTTATTTATTTATGCAAGCACTGGGGTACAGGCAAGAGGTGTGGGGGGGTGAGAGGATTCACCACAGAGAGCGGGAGCAGAACAGGCAGATCAACTGAAGTACACTGCTGAGGGGAGCAGCGGGCACAGCAGGAGAGGTCTGCTGCGCCATGTGGGTCCCCTCCCTGGCCGCAGCAGGGATCGAACTCGTGCTGCAGTGGCTGCGTTTTCTCCATAGTGCATATCTGTTTTTGCTGTGAAGATAAATGATAAAAATAGAGTTGTTCAATCTGTTGAAAAAGAATTTTCACTCTGCTAGTAGCTTAGTGTATGTGAAAATGCCTATCATTAAGTTGGCACCTATTATTTCCCACACTGCCTATAAATGAGTCACATAATCTTGCTACTACAATATTGCCATCTATATAATTATCCCTACACTAGTTTTTTTCTTTATATACCATTCCTGTCTTCAAATGGTGAGATAAAACTCTCTGGGAAAGAAATATGATAGACATACAGAAGTCAAATATAATTACCTTTTAATTTTTTCTCATTTTTCAATCTGTTTATTCTGGTTTGGGGTTGAAGGTAAACAGAGCCTATCCCAGCCGTTCAGAGTACAAGATAGGATCCAGCCTTGGACAGGACACCCATCCCTCACGAGGTGCACTCACACTCTCTGGGGCAACACTCACATGCCAGGGAGCCTCACATGCATCTTTGAAATGTGGAAGGGAATTGGAGTGCCAAAAACACCTGGGGAGAAATGTAAGCTCCACATACGATTCCCCCACAGAAACGATTTTTTTTTTCTCTTTGCCATAACGAAATGATAGTGAATAAAACTATGTGCTCAAAGACCTGCTGTACCTGCCTCCAAAAACTAAGCAGTCCCACCAAGTCTCTTTCTTAGTGGCTGGAAGTCTAAGGTACCCCAACTTCTCTTTTACTTTAAAGGGAATGCCCTGGAATGCCACAGTCCACTGGGACCCTTAAAACATCATCAGTGTAGCAGGATCCTCGTCTCACTATTTTCTCCCCCACCCTCTGCCCTACACTTGTCTTACTAGGGCATACAAGATATGTTAGTTCTTGGACTCTCTAGATTGGACAGGGCATCTAGATCTTCCTATGAGTAAATGTTTTTGGTTGTTTTTAAGAGAGTGGGTGATCCAATCTGTCTGTTCAGTCATGTTATGGGTGGAGTCCTAATCACCTTTCTTTATTTTTTTTTGTTTTAAATATTTTAATTATCTACGCATACAAGAGCTGGGGTACAAGTTAGAGGTGCAGGGGGTGGAAGGATTCGCCAGAGGCAGAGTGGGAAGCAGACAGGCAGAGTGACTGAAATACACTGCTGAGGGGAGCAGCGGGCAGGGCAGGAGAGGTCTGCTGCGCCATGTGGGTCCCCTCCCTGGCCAGGTATTGAGCTAGTGCTACAGGGACTGCAGATGCTTCGTACTATGGTGCTCAACCCCCCCCCCCCCCCCCGTGCCACCANGGTGCTCACCCCCCCCCCCCCCCCCCGTGCCACCAGGGAGGCCCCCCAATCGCCTTTTAAAAGGTACATGTGAAAGGAACAATCTGGGATGAATAGCAAATGGAAGAAAAGGAGCTGCTGATTCTTAACTCTCTCCTTTCCATGTGGAACTGACTGAGTAGACAGAGCAGTGGCTAAAAGTTTTTGTGGGTAGGTTTAAGCTGTGTGTCATTTTGATCCCCCTCTCCTTTCCTTCCCTAGTAGTCGTCTTCAGACAGGCTGTGAGAAGCTGCAGCAATGTCTGATTTTGTGGAAAGCGAGGCAGAGGAATCTGAGGAAGAATACAACGATGATGGCGAGGTGGTGCCCCGAGTCACCAAGAAATTTGTGGAAGAGGAGGATGACGGTAAGGGAGTTCCAGCCTCAAGCTTCTCCCCACTGTTGCTAATCTTTGGATAGTTAGATTCTTGCTGATGAGAGACTCAGACTGAGTCCAAGATTTTTTTTTAATATTTATTTATTTATGCATACAAGAACTGGGGTACAGACCAGAGGTACAGGGGAAGGGTGAGAGGACTCACCAGAGACAGAGTGGGGAGCAGAACAGGAGGACCTACTGAAATACACTGCTGAGGGGAGCAGCGGGTGAGACAGGAGAGGTCTGCCGCGCCATGTGGGTCCCCTCCCTGACCAGGGATCAAACTTGTGTTGCAGTAGTTACGTATGCTTCATAGTGCGGTGCTTAACCCTTGCACCACCAGGGAGGCCCCCCCAAGACAGATTGTGACCATAAAAAATAAACCTTCCTCTCCAGATAACTGTGATGTTGTTTTTGCACATTTAGGTAAGGCAGAGGAGTTAACATTGGTAGCCGGGTTGTTAGACTCAGAGCAAAAAGGAAACCTCAGTTAATCTAGTGACCCTGTCCTACCCCCAGTTTGTTTCCCAAACTCCATGCCTCAGACTTGTTTGCTTTCCAGATGAGGAGGAAGAGGAGGAAAACCTGGATGATCAGGATGAGCAAGGCAACCTGAAAGGCTTTATCAATGACGATGATGATGAAGATGAAGGGGAGGAGGATGAGGGCAGTGATTCTGGGGATTCAGAAGATGACGTTGGCCATAAAAAGAGAAAACGCAGTGAGTAGTATCTCCTCAGGTCAGATGAGACTGGGGTGGGCGTTTCAGTGGAGAAGGGTAACTGTTGATAACACTTTTATTTCTCCAGCATCTTTTGATGACCGCCTGGAGGACGATGATTTTGACCTCATTGAAGAGAATTTGGGGGTCAAAGTGAAAAGAGGAGTAAGTGTTTTTCATTATTGCTATCCTGAGCTGAAAGAAAAAGTCCTTAAAATTCAGAACAGTCTGAGGACCATCAGAGACGAGAAAGTTGCTCAGTTTTGCTGTTTTGTGCAAGCTAGGTTTATATCCCGAATCTGGCTACCTGTCAAGGAAGAGGCCAGAGTATCATTGGTAGGACTTGAGACTGAAGCTTCACTGCACATGTTCTTTCCTATATTCCTTGATCAGGGTAACTGGTGGGAAGTTGGGAGACTGGAGAGCAGGTATCCTTAATGCCTGTCCCCTCAGGCCCTGACAAGGTAGGTTTTCCCGCCTTTAGCAAAAGTACCGGCGTGTCAAAAAAATGTCAGATGACGAGGACGATGATGAGGAAGAATATGGCAAGGAGGAACATGAAAAAGAGGCTATTGCAGAGGAAATCTTTCAAGATGGAGAAGGGGAAGAAGGGCAAGAGGCTGTGGAAGCGCCCATGGCTCCTCCAGAGGAGGAGGAGGAAGATGATGAAGAGTCAGGTATGTAGCATCAGGCAGGGAAGCCAGTGTTTGGGTAGCTGTTGGGTTTTCCTGGTTACTCGGTGTAGATTGGGAAACCATCCTTTAGCTGTAGCGCCTGGCATTTGACACAAGGAAGTTCCTTTTGGAGACTTTCCCTACCATTTTTTTTTTTTAAGTTGCACTCACACAGTAGGAATTGAATTCATTTAGTCCTGGCTCATCTGCTGCTTCTGAACACTAACCCCTCCCTTCCCTACCCAGACATTGACGACTTCATTGTGGATGATGACGGACAGCCTCTGAAAAAACCTAAGTGGCGGAAAAAACTTCCCGGATACACAGATGCGTGAGTGGGGTCTGAAATAAGGTGGTGCTAAAGGCTGAGTGGAGTTAGTCAGGAAGAAGGAGGTCAGAGAGCTCTGCCAAAAATGGAACATTCCCAACTCTCAACCATTTCGCTTCTCTGTCTCAAATAACCTTTACGAGACAGTGGTTTCAGACTGCTCCTAGAAGCCCTGAGGGCTCTCTCTGCAGGCTAGTTCCTCTGTTGCTTTGAGGTGGAGTAATACTTCAGCAAACCTCCAGGCTCCCTCTCCTACTTGTAGTTCCCTATTTATTCACTTACACATTGGCCTGAGTATAATTTTGTTGTTAAAGATTCTGCTTTCTTTCTATAATGGGGAAGGTGGGTCCACTGAGCAGGCAGGGTATGTATGAACCCATCTGCTCTGTGTTATTTGATCCCTGTCACTAAAATGTGCCTAAAATGGACTTCTTAATCCTCTAATAAACAATTTTTCCCAGAACCCCCCCCCCTTCACCCCCATCCCTGCTAAGGCCTTGTTCTAACATGGTGAATACATTTTTTTTATTTACTTTCCTCTTAACTTTAGTTCCCTTGAGGCAAGTAAAGGGTCTATGCTGGAGCAGCATTTCTCCTCTCACCCAGTCTGAGCCCACTGCATCTTGCTCTCACCCACAGGGCCCTGCAAGAAGCCCAGGAGATTTTTGGTGTGGACTTTGACTATGATGAATTTGAGAAATACAATGAGTATGATGAAGAACTGGAGGAAGAATATGAGTATGAGGATGATGAAGCTGAGGGTGAAATCCGAGTGCGTCCCAAGAAGACCACCAAGAAACGTGTGAGTCGCAGGAGCATCTTTGAAATGTATGAGCCCAGTGAGCTGGAAAGCAGCCACCTCACAGATCAGGACAATGAAATCCGAGCCACCGACCTGCCTGAGAGGTTCCAGGTAAGAAACCAGCAGCCAAGCCGCCATCACCTGCCCTCAATCTCCTTGCTACTAGGGTTGTAGTGGAGAAGCAGTGTAGCAACAATCTGACATAAAGCACATCTAGGAGGTTGGCTGGGAACCCCATCTGACTGTGGTTTTGAAGTATTCAGCTCATCAAGGAGAGAAGATTGTCTCTAGCACTGTTTATGGGTCTTAAAATGGCTCTTTGCTTTAGCAAGTCTGTGAAGTACCCACTTCTGGTCAGGATGATGCTCTGGATGATTTTCTGATGGATACGAGATACCGTACTTAGGAAATACATTTTTGTCCAGAAGTGGTGTATGTTTCCCTGTATGTAATATAAAGCAAGTCTCACTGTTTTCCTGCCCCTCACAGCTTCGGTCCATCCCAGTCAAGGGGGCTGAAGATGATGAACTAGAAGAAGAAGCTGACTGGATCTACAGGAATGCCTTTGCTACACCAACCATTTCTTTGCAGGTACCTGAAAGATCTTTCTGTTTTGACATAAGACAAGCTACTTCATCAAAATAAGAAGCTTCTTGACCCTGTCCTAAGAATCTATATGTTTAGTACAGGACTATGTGTGTGCAGGTGTGTGAGGGAAATTTTTCTAGATTTCAGTTGAAAGTACATCCTGGAACACAGAGCAGTTTCGTGTGTGCGTCAGGACAAAGCAAGTAACAGTATTGCTGTTTCTTTTTTCTATCTACTGTAGGAGACGTGTGATTACCTGGACCGAGGGCAGCCAAGCAGTAGCTTCAGCCGAAAAGGGCCCAGCACAATTCAGAAGATCAAAGAGGCCCTGGGCTTCATGCGAAATCAACATTTTGAGGTAGCTCCTCAAGCTCCAGCGTCCCATTGGTTAGAAATTCAGCGAGGGGGCGAAGGCAAAGCTTAGCTCCCTAAGTCAGGCGGGGAGCCCCCTTCTCCTATCCTCAGCAGTACTCCTTGACTTGAAGTATGAGACCAGAAGAGAGGCACTACTGATCCAGAGACAGTGCTCCCCTGCCTGCAGCACTATCTTCCCCTGTAGGGGACAGCATATACCCTAGATGGGCTAAGCTGCTGACCCCTCCAGCAAAGTGGATCCTTGCGTGCTTTCTCCGGTTGACTGCAGTTTCCTTGCCACCCTAGGTACCTTTTATTGCCTTCTACCGAAAAGAATACGTGGAGCCTGAGTTGCACATCAATGACCTGTGGAGGGTGTGGCAGTGGGATGAAAAGGTAATGTGGATCCGTGTCCCCGAGAACAGTGGACTGGATTGGGCGCCACCACTACCAGGCCTCTCCTGTACATACCAGGTGGCAGCGCAACACCCCCAGTCCTTTCGAGCTTTCCCCAGGGTGAGGAACAGAACAGCCTTGGATCTCTAAGGCTGAATACCAGCCCTCTCTCCTACCCTGCCCTGTCCTAGTGGACCCAGCTGAGGATCCGCAAGGAGAACCTAACGCGACTATTTGAGAAGATGCAGGCTTACCAGTATGAACAAATTTCTGCTGACCCTGATAAACCTTTAGCTGATGGCATCCGCGCTCTGGACACCACTGACATGGAGAGGTAAGCATATTGGGGTTTATTCCAGTAGAGTCACCCTCGTTCTAAAGAGATCACAAGCTCTCCAGGAACAGCATTGCCTTAATACAATTTTCAGCACAGGGGGCCTCTCTGGTGGCGCAGTGGGTTAAGCAACACACTATGAAGCAAATGGCAGCCACTGTAGCACGAGTTCAATCCCTGCTGCCGGATAGGGAGGGGACCCACATGGCGTGGCAGACCTCTCCTGCTGTGCCCGCTGCTCCCCTCAGCAGTGTGCTTCTGTTGATCTGCCTGTTCTGCTCCCTGCTCTCTGTGGTGAATCCTTTCACCACCCCCCCACCTCTGGCCTGTACCCCAGTGCTTGTATGCATAAATAAATAAATCTTTATAAAAAAAAAAAAAACAATTTTCAGCACAGGACTCGTCCCTTAAAACACAATTTTTTTTTAAAGATTTATTTATATATTTGTGCATACAGTAAGTGGGTACAGGCCAGAGGTGTTGGGGAGTGGGTGAGAGAATACACCAGAGTCAGAATGAGGAGCAGAACAGGTGAAATGTCTGAAATACACTGCTGAGGGGAGCAGCGGGCGAGGCAGGAGAGGTCTGCTGCACCATGTGGGTCAGTTCCCTGGCTGGGGATGGAACTCATGTTCCAGTAGCTGTGGATGCTGCATAGTGTGGCGCTTAACCCCTTGCGCCATCAGGGAGGCCCCTTAAAACGCAATTTGTTAAGACCTGCTCTCTGCACCTGAAGCTTTGACATGGAGGGAGGGACCTGGGACCTTCTTATGGCACTGGCAGGCCTGCCATACTTGGAAACCAGTGTCATAGTTGATGAAAAACAGTCTGGGCCTTCCTGATGGCACAGGAAGTCTCAGCAGTATGAAGCTATCGTCAGCCATTGCAGCGTGAGTTTGATCCCCAGGCAGGGAGCTAACCCCCCCTTGCGCCTCTGGTCTAGATCCCAGTGCATAAATAAATATTTTTTTTTAAAAAAGGAGTAATGATAAATTTTTTAAAAATCTCATGATGTGGCTTGAAAGACCTGTAGCTGGACGGTGTTATCTGTGCAGGACTGATGTGTATTGTTGGAATCCTTTCACCCTGAGTAACGAATCAAAATGCAAGAACAAGCGGAACAGTCCTTAGCCTGAGAAAGCTATTCACTCATCACTCCAGGCCCTGCTAGTACCTGCTGAGCACAGGACAAGCTTCATACCACTCTCTGTCCTAACGCTCACACTGTTCCCTCACCACTGAGGGCCTACCTTCCATGAAGGCCTTTCTTTCCAAGGGTGGGCCCTTCTGATGGGCTGTTCCAAGGCCTATTTGTAAATTAAACTGGTCTCGCTCCCCTCAAAAAAAAAAAAAAAACCCAACTTGTTAACACATCCACTGGGATTTTTCTGACAAATTCATGTTAGTTATCCAATCCATGTTGGTGTGTAAAAGACACTGCATTATTTGTGAATAAGCCCAAAGGACCGAATATTCTTGTTTGTTGATCTGATTTATTCCCTGTAGATAAGACTACATGGGAAAGCAGATTATAATGAGAAAGTAACTCGACGAGCCTGGAGTCAGGGTGGGGTGTAGAAAGAGGAGCAGAGGCTCTAGGGTCAGCATCGTGAGGCTGGGCAGGGGAAATGGCCTGAGTCAAGGACTTTGAACTTTGCTAAAGACACACTGCCTCGCATGCCTCTCCCTTTTTATTTTCACTTCTAAAAACTATTGACCATCATTTCTAGTTAGAGGATAACCTTGATTATAATTAAGTCATGGTTTGGGCTGTTCTGTGTTTCCAGTAATTGGAGACTACAAGCGCTCATTCTAGTTGGGATCTGGCCTCATGAGAATTGGATTTCTCATGGCAGAACTAGGGTCCACTCTTCCCTGGTGACATTTGAGGTCTTACATTCCTCCCTCCAGGCTCAAGGACGTACAATCGATGGATGAGCTCAAAGATGTCTACAACCATTTCTTGCTTTATTATGGTCGTGACATCCCCAAGATGCAAAATGCCGCCAAGGCCAGTCGAAAGAAGCTGAAGCGTGTCAGGGAAGAGGGAGATGAGGAAGGTGAGTGCTGGAGAGAAAACTCAGGAGACTTGATGGTTGTAGCACCTCCAGGGATGCCCTTGGCTATGCCCACTGGGGCTTCTCTACATATGTCTCATGTAGAGACTGGATTGTCGTATGTGGATTGGAGTGACTGGAAACCAGAGCGATAACTTGTGTTTCTTCTCAGGTGAAGGTGAAGAGGCAGAAGATGAGGAGCAGAGGGGGCCAGAGCTCAAGCAGGCTTCACGCCGAGACATGTACACCATCTGCCAGGGTGCAGGGCTAGGTAACAACTGACTTCCTGTGACCTGGGCGTTCTAACCTTGAGCACAGGGATCGCCTGGTAGTCCTTGGTGGGCAGGAAGAGGACTTAAAGGACAGCTGAATGAATCGTCAGTCCCATCCTAAGTTCGTTCTCATCACACACACCCTCCCCACAATAGTGGGCCAGCCTTTCCCTAAATTCCTAAAGGAACAGGAAAGTCACATGATCAAAAGAAGAGCCTCTGTCCTGTCTTTGGAAAGTTCTTTTATTGCGCTATGCTTTCACCTTAGTTTTAAGCACAGAAATTGCGTGGAAAATATCCAAATCTTCTGACTCATAATAGCCTACCAGGTGTTTGAGGTCATTTTTTTCGTTGTGCTGTGGGTCATCTTGGTCCTGCTCCTCCATGACCCCTTTAAAGTACAGTACCCTGATTACTGCTTCAGACTCAGAGCTGAGAGATTTGTTGGCCCAGCTGTTGCCTTACCTTTTACTCTCCTGTTTCCTTCAGATGGTCTGGCCAAAAAGTTTGGGCTTACTCCTGAGCAATTTGGGGAAAACCTCCGGGATAGCTACCAGCGGCATGAAACAGAGCAGTTTCCTGCAGAGCCGTTGGAATTGGCCAAGGATTACATTTGCAGGTAAGCCTGCAGTTGGTAGTCAGCGGGAGGAGGATCCTGAAGGCAAAGACATCCTCATCCTGCAGCTCCCCCATTTTCCCCACAGCCAGTTCCCTACACCAGAAGCTGTGCTGGAAGGTGCCCGCTACATGGTAGCCTTACAGATCGCCCGAGAACCCCTTGTCCGGCAGGTGCTGAGGCAGACTTTCCAAGAGAGAGCCAAGCTAAATATAACCCCCACCAAGAAAGGTAGAAAGGTGAGCTGGGAGACAGGCTTTCATCCAACCTGTGGCCCATTGCTCTGTCTGATTGACCTGAGTTTCTTGCCATTATGACCTGAGTTTCTTGCTCAGTTATCTACCTCAGAGCTGAGCAGTGGACTTTGCGCCCAGGATCAAGCCCTGCCTCTCTATAAGCTGACAGATCCTTCTTGATGTGTACAGGATGTGGATGAGGCTCACTACGCTTACTCTTTCAAGTACTTAAAGAATAAGCCTGTCAAAGAACTAAGGGATGACCAGTTCCTCAAGATATGCCTGGCTGAAGATGAAGGGCTGCTCACCATCGACATCAGCATAGATATGAAGGGGGTAGAAGGGTGAGTAAGCAAAGCTCTGGGCTGGGGGCTCTTTGGGAGGAAGTGATGAGACATCTGCTAGAGGCAGGAGTCTCACAGGAATGCAAACCACATTTCATAATTGAGCAAGCCATTGTCCTTGGCTTCCCTCACGGTAGTCACAGACATCTGGATGTCACCTTTTCACCATCCTTGTTGTCTCTCCTCAGCTATGGTAATGATCAGACATATTTTGAAGAGATCAAACAGTTTTACTACCGAGACGAGTTCAGCCACCAGGTGCAAGAGTGGAACCGGCAACGCACCATGGCCATTGAGCGAGCATTGCAGCAGTTCCTCTACGTGCAGATGGCCAAGGAGCTCAAGCACAAGCTGATGGCTGAAGCCAAAGAGTATGTGATAAAGGTGAGGACAGAACCTCATGATTGCAGTCACGTTGTTCCCCCAACTAGAATGAGAGTGAAGGAACCTCTTTTAAGTAATCTGATTCTCAGTGGAGAAGCACTGTAGGCAGGCAGAGCATGTTCTGAGCGGGTACGAGGCATGGCCATGGTCATTCCAAGACCTCTCCACTTCTCAGTGTCTCTTCCTCCCACCCCACACCACCCCAATCCATGTATCTTCTTTTGAATCACGATCCTCTGTGTACTCTCCTGTTTCCAAAACCAAACTACACCTTCAGGTTGTAAGCCTACCAAGGCTTACCGTGTGCACGTTAATACAACCTCTGTTTCCTTAACACACTAGGTGCGTCTGGTGGTCATAGTGTCTGCTGTTTCCTCCCCAGGCCTGTAGTCGAAAGCTCTACTACTGGTTGAGGGTGGCACCATACCGGCCAGATCAGCAGGTAGAGGAAGATGACGATTTTATGGATGAGAACCAAGGGAAGGGCATCCGAGTCTTAGGCATCGCTTTCTCCTCTGCCAGGTAATTGCCTGTTTCTCCCTGCCTGTCTTCCTAATGTAATCTCATCCTTGTGCTACCATTGCTGATTACTACACTGTTCTTTTTCTGTATCACTCTCAGAGATCACCCTGTGTTCTGTGCCCTGGTCAACGGTGAAGGAGAAGTGACAGACTTCCTCCGGCTGCCCCATTTTACCAAACGGCGTACTGCATGGAGAGAGGAAGAACGGGAAAAGAAGGCAAGTGGCTGAAACGGGTTACTAAGCATACATCTTATAGTTCAAGGGGGTGCGGAGAGTAATAAGTTTATGATCTCAAAAGTTTATTATCTCTGACCTAGTTACTAACCCCACAAGTCTCATATCCAGGGGCAGTAGATGGCACTCAAGTTCTGGTGTGGGACTGACATCTGGCTTGAGGTCAGTTCCTAAGCCTGTGTGCTTCTGGGAAGTGCCATTACTGCCTCTGTTCTTACCAGCATTTGGGTCAGCCTGTTCCAGGAGCTGAAAGCCACAGAGGCATTAAGCCAATCTTTTCCATTTTAGTGTTTCAGTGTCTCTTTCTCTGAGGAAAGAGGAATTTGGATTCATCCTGTGTATAAAGCTCGCAATTTTGTTGCAAGAGTCCCACTCCAAAAAGTACTTTTTAACAGCTCTTAAAAAACAGAAAGTATGAAACTATTCCCTAAATTACATAGTATCATAAACCAGTGTTACCTCAGTTTTAAAAATTGATTAAATTTTTTTTAAAAAGCGAAGATGAATCTCAAAATGGAGAACAGAATTATCCTAACTACCAGCAATGGTTTATGTTAAAAGTGACACAAGTATGTTTAGTAAATCACAGTCGGTATAGTCTTTAAAATATTACCAGGTGTTTAATATTCAAATGTTGTCCCCATGTGTTTAGACAAAGTGAGATGTATCATGGCTAACTTGGGGGATCCAGTTTAAAGACAGCCTCTATGAGGCATGTGTTTATGCAGAAGACTGCCTTTACATAACCCAGCTGGATTTGAGGGATCACAGAGGGATAGAGAGTTCTTCTATTCATGAAATTATCAAGGGAGGGATGTGCAGAATTTCTAGAAAGGAGGGAAATAACAGCATTATGGATGGAGGTTCGGGAACTTTATAGGAATCTTACCAGTGAGAAATTTCCTGCGGCCTCAATAAAGCAAAGGGCTTGTCTTAATTAAGTGCCATGCTTTGTTCTTTTGTAGCACTGTTGCCTCCCTCACCTTATAATACTCTAGTTTGCAGCAGACATTAATATCAGAAATCAAATGGGGGCCTCCCTGGTGGCGCAGTGGGTTAAGCAACGCACTATGAAGCAAACCAAAGTCACTGCAGCACGAGTTCGATCCCTGCTGCCGGCCAGGGAGAGGACCCACATGGCGCGGCAGACCTCTCCTGCTGTGCCCGCTGCTCCCCTCAGCAGTGTG
>JAGFMF010011578.1:2654209-2713068 GCA_019455555.1 Galemys pyrenaicus | reverse complement strand
GTCCCCTCCCTGGCCGGCAGCAGGGATTGAACTCGTGCTGCAGTGGCTGCGGTTTGCCTCATAGTGCATTGCTTAACCCACTGCGCCACCAGGGAGGCCTTCAGTTGCCTTTTCAAGGTATCACTTAGTGAATGCCAGATCTACCAAATTCTGTTTTTGTTTTTTTTTTTTGTAGAGTCTAGACCAGAGGTGTGGAGGGTGAGAGGATTCACCAGAGACAGAGTGGGGAACTGAACAGGCAGATGTACAGAAATACACTGCTGAGGGGAACAGTGGGCGGGGCAGGAGACGTCTGCTGCGCCACGTGTGTCAGCTCCCTGGCTGGGGATCGAACTCATGCCACAGTGGCTGGTGATAGCTTGATCGTGCTGAGATTTTAACCCCTGTGCCACCAGGGAGGCCCCAGATTCTCTGATTCTTGAGTGCTGTGAACCCCTGAGAACTGTGGACTCAGGCTAGAGAAAGACATCTTGTTAACTGAAGCAAGGAGAACTTCTAAAGGAAAGCTATCATAGTAACTAACTTGCCACTGTGTAGACAGAGGGGTTCAAGTCAGGGGTGAGTACAGAAAATTATTATTTTGCTTTCCCTTCAAAACCTCCAAAAAGAGCAGCCCAGTGCTGACTGCACTCTGGGAACACTTATTAGATAACTTTACAGAAGAAAATAATGCCTATGTTGGGGTCAGTCGCAGTAGACAGTAGTTGGCTTTCATGCCTAGGGTAGGAGACATCAGTGAGGGCGCCGCCTGCAGTGTGCAGGCGAGACTTAACTCCGAATTGGCCCTCAGTAGCAGGCTGACTTGAGCAAGTGACTCTACCTTTCTGCCTGGACTTTGGTTTCTCATATGCAAAATAGGGCATCGGGCTAGATCGTCTTTGTCCCTTCCAGCTCAAATGTTCTGTGGATCTAGGTGGGAATGACTGTTCACTGCCGCATCATGAAGATTGACATCGAGAAATTCAGCGCGGATCTGACCTGCCGCACCTCAGACCTCATGGACAGGAACAACGAGTGGAAGCTGCCCAAGGACACCTACTATGATTTCGATGCCGAAGCAGCGGACCACAAGCAAGAGGAGGACATGAAGCGGAAGCAGCAGCGGACCAGTGAGTCTGCTTGTGCACCCAGCTCGGCAGCTCTCCCTCTGCAGAATGCATGTGCTCAAGGCCGATCCCTGCTCAGCCTCCTGGCGGGGCACATACTCTGCTCTGAGGTGCTGAGGCCCATAGAGATCATGAAAGGAGCCCCTGGCAGAACTGAAAGCCAGGGTCTCCTTGCATCACATACTCTTTGCTCACGAACTTGTGACTGCCAACACCCTAGGAAACCAGGTTAACACGTTCTCCACATTGAGAACCCAGTCCCAAAGAGCGCGAAAGAGTCACAGGATTTGATAGAGGGTCAGAAATTCAGCCATGGTTTATGTCATTGCTGTCAGCCCCCTGCCCCATCACCTAATCCATACTTCTCTTCTGCCTTTTTCAGCATACATCAAGCGAGTGATTGCACACCCATCCTTCCATAATATCAACTTCAAGCAAGCAGAAAAGATGATGGAGACCATGGACCAGGGTGATGTGATCATTCGACCAAGCAGCAAGGGGGAGAACCACCTAACCGTGACCTGGAAGGTCAGTGACGGAATCTACCAGCATGTGGACGTGCGGGAGGAGGGCAAGGAAAATGCCTTCAGCCTAGGAGCCACCCTGTGGATCAACAGCGAGGTGAGACCCAGCCCTGCCCACTTTGCATCCTCAGCCCTTCTAGAAACAAGCCATTTCTGACTGCTTTCACCTGACATTAGTAACTTGTATGCATCGCATGTTTCAGCTACACTAGCAACGAAGCTGGAAGTTGTTTATGAAATTAGTTGTTTGATACCAATTTTATTTTGCCCCTCCTTGCTTCTCCAAATTTTAAAGTACACTCCTTGGAGCCAGTGAAGGAAGAGGAGAAATGTACACCTGGGTGCACATGGAGCACATCAAGTTTTTCTGGTCTCTTTCCAGTGGGAACAGATTTGGGCAATTCCCTGCTGTTCCAAGCACCAGGGAAGGATTGAGGTTATAATTTAAAGGGTAGGGCCTCCCTGGTGGCGCAGTGGGTTAAGCAACGGACTATGAAGCAGACCACAGCCACTGCAGCACGAGTTCAGTCCCTGCTGCTGGCCAGGGAGGGGACCCACATGGCGCAACAGACCTCTCCTGTCTCGCCTGCTGCTCCCCTCAGCAGTGTATTTTAATCGGTCTGCCTATTCTGTTCCCCGCTCTGTCTCCGGTGAATCCTCTCACCTCCCGCGACTCTGGCCTGTACCCCAGCTCTTGTATGCATAAATAAATAAATCTTTTTAAAATAATAATAATAATTTAAAGGGTTTTGTTCCCATTAAGATAATAAATTAGGACCCAGTTCAAACAGATGAATCAGTTGGGGGGACTTTGCAGTGGAGTGAGGCTACAGGAGGATTCTGTTTCAGGTAAACTTGAAGTCATATCCAGCTTCTGGAAATGACATGTAGGGTCTTTACCTTCCTTCCATAGGAATTTGAAGACTTGGATGAGATTGTTGCCCGCTATGTCCAACCCATGGCATCTTTTGCCCGGGACCTTCTGAACCACAAGTATTATCAGGATTGCAGTGGTGGGGACCGTAAGGTGAGCTCAGGGCCCTGCAAGGAAGGATACCTCCTGGTCACTTGGGGTTCATGGTTTCCAGCGCTCAGCTGGTAAGGGAGGTGCACATTGTATACCAAACATGTGCTATCCCAACCTCTCCCTCATTCAACCCACAGAAATTAGAAGAGCTGCTCATCAAAACTAAGAAGGAGAAGCCCACCTTCATCCCTTACTTCATCTGTGCCTGCAAGGAACTGCCCGGCAAGTTCCTACTGGGATACCAGCCGCGGGGTAAGCCCAGGTGAGCACTAGTGCTGAGAAGGTGCCGCCACTGGAGTCCACAGAGATGCTAGCAGGGAAGTTAGAGGTCGCCGGAATAATACTCTCTCTGGTCCTGCTCAGCTGCTCTTGTCTGTTTAGGACAGAAGTGGAGATTGGAGGTGGGGGCAAGAAAGTGATGAATTAGCGACAAGGGCAAAGATTCACTAAGAAAGACGCTGTCATCATCCTGTGAAAAGAAGTTCTCTGCTCCTCTCCTATCTTCCAGGGAGTAGTGGAAATCACCAGACATCATTTTGGTGGAGATGGGGCCCACACTCTGACGTCTCCTCTCCCCTCTGCTTCACCCCCACAGGGGCTCTCAGCTCATGGAGGCGCACTGTCGTGTAGCGTGCTGGCTTCTGCCTGCGAGTTAGGGCTGGGCCAAGAGAACCTCTCTTCTTCCTCCCATCATCCTGCTCTGCTATTTTCTATGTATAACTGATAGACTGGCCTTCCTGTGTTTTCCTTTATCTGGGTCTTTCTAATGCTCACAAACTTGTTTCCTTAGACCTGTTTTCTTTGTATCTCTTATCCAGACTGGTCGCCATCCCTCTCTCTCTGCCCCCCTCATCTCGCTGGCCCTTGGCCAAGGCCTGTGTATTTCAGCTCTTACCCCTGTGCTGCTTGCACATGAGGAGTCAGTCACTGGCCAGATGACAAGTGGTGCTAGACCCTCACCCCACCCTGTCTTGGACACATCTAGAATATTGTGCTCCTTTCTGAGAAACCTTTTCTGACTCACCAGTATGTATCCAGAAGACGGCAGTCAGGGCTGGGAGGGGAAGGGAGGCAGGGAATTGTCCCGAGGAACACTTGAGCAAACAGGGAAAGACCTTTAACCAGGAGCTGAACGACACAGTCCAACTTCCCTTTGGAAAAGGGGTACAGACTCATTGTGTTGCAGAATATACAACACTTGAGAAGATTTAGGAAGCAGGTGTAATAAAAATGAGACTTTTGTAACACTTAGTATTGTCTGTAGGCTGCAGATAGCTGTCCTTCACTAGCATGGCCCTGTTGTAGGTTCTGCTGTGTTTAATGTATAGTTAATTTCTTTTTTTTTTTTTTTAAAGATTATGCATACAAGAACTGGGGTACAGGCCAGAGGTGCGGGGGGTTGAGAGGATTCACCAGAGAGAGAGCAGGGAACAGAACAGTCAGATCTACTGAAACACACTGCTGCGGGGAGCAGCGGGCAAGGCAGGAGAGGTCTGCACCGTGTGGGTCAGCTGCAGTGGCTGCAGATAGATTCACAGTCCTGTCCCTACCCCTGCACCGCCAGGGAGGCCCTGTGTGTACTTAATTTCTCACATCCATCTGTAGACTTAAGTTCTGTTATGCTCATTTTACCTGGGAAGCTGAGGTTCAGGTTTAATGATTTGGCACAGTGTCGTATAGGAGGAGAGTGGCAAAGCCAAAAGTAGAACTAGAACTGGGTCTGAACTCAGCCCATCCTCTTATCCACTCTCTGCCCATCAGTGTTGGATAGGACAGACCGACCACTTTCCAGGGGCACTCCCCAGTCTGGCTCGAGGGGCGTTATGTTTTGTTGCCCTGGGAAACCTTTAACCCTGACATTCTGTGACCTTGATCTCACCTGTACCTGTAGTGCACTACTATCACACGGAGCCCAGGACGGCCCAGCACCGGCAAGCCTTCCTCCAGCTCAGTCAGAGAGCATCCTCCTTTTCTGAGTCTGGGATCGGCTGGCTCATCTCCTTTCCCTGGCTGCCCTGTATAGCTGCTTCATACAGTGGTGCTCTGTTCTGGCCACTCTCATGGCTAGACCCAGGTGGTATCTGATGCCCATTTTCTTCCAAAATCCCAGGATAGAATACGTAACGGTGACTCCTGAAGGATTCCGGTACCGGGGCCAAATCTTCCCAACTGTAAATGGACTTTTCAGATGGTTTAAGGATCATTACCAGGATCCTGTACCAGGTGAGTGCTACTCTCACTGGCCCCTGGCGCACAGCTGGGAAGGCACCAAAAGGCCGGGCGCAGGGTCGTCACAGGCCTCCTGTGGGATTGAGGCCTAGGCTGTTGCTCCAGCTAGCTCACTCATTCTGTAACCTCAGCGCTGGGGAGCGTGCGCGGTGTCCCTTCTTCAGGTCCACCTCGTGGCCTAATTTGAACCCTGAATTACTCTTCTGGTGGACGTGACCGCTCTGGCCATTCCCGCAGGCATCACCCCCAGTAGCAGCAGCAGGACCAGGACACCTGCTTCTGTCAATGCTACTCCAGCCAACATCAACCTTGCTGGTGAGGAGCTCTTACCCGGGACTGCTGTTCAGAGGGTGGAGCTAGCGACACGGTCTCTAATGTGCCCCTCCTCCCTGTGTGCTGCAGACCTGACACGGGCCGTGAACGCTCTGCCGCAGAACATGACCTCGCAGATGTTCAGTGCCATTGCTGCTGTGACAGGCCAAGGACAGAACCCCAACACCACCCCCGCCCAGTGGGCCTCCAGCCAGTATGGCTATGGCGGCAGTGGAGGGGGCAGCAGTGCTTACCACGTACGTTGCTTGTAGGGGAGGCTCCGTGTGGAAGGGAGGGGGTGTAAAAAGGGAACGGTCCTCCTTCACCAACCCGTGTCCACACCCTGTGCTCTGGCAGTGCCCACCACGGAGGACTTCACATCCACGAGTGGGACTACCTTGGCCTTAGGATCTCTCTCCAGAGATGTTCTTCCCCTTAGGCCTGTGTGAGGGAGTGGGGAGTGAGAGAAGGCCTGACCTTTCCAGAGTCGAAAGTCTCCAAGTGGTCAGGGCTTGTAGGCTCTTCATACCCATGGCCTCCTGTTCCTGTTCAGAACCACACATGCTGGCTGTTCAGTTCAGCCAGAAAACTGCTAAACCCAAGCATTAAAATCCACAGCATGGCCATCTCAAGCCCAAGAGCCATCCTCATTTAACTTTTCACCCATCTCCAGGTGTTCCCAACGCCAGCCCAGCAGCCAGTGGCCACCCCACTAATGACCCCCAGCTACTCCTACACCACCCCAAGCCAACCCATCACCACACCCCAGTACCACCAGCTCCAGGCCAGCACCACCCCGCAGTCTGCCCAGGCCCAGCCCCAACCCTCCTCCAGCTCCCGGCAACGGCAGCAGCAGCCAAAGTAAGTACATGGGTGGGGTTCTTAGTAGGGGCAGGTTATCAAGAGACCGTGGGGCCTAGCATAGGTGGGGGCTCTGGATGCTCTAAGAATCAGAATCCAGGGGGTGTCCGCAGGTTGAGTGGCCCAGCGAGAGGGGTGCTGCCCATAGGTGTGAGGTCCTTTTCTGCAGGGACGGGTGCTTGCCAGTTATTGGTGGGAAGGCTTCTAGTAAACCCCTGGAGAGTCCCCATCTTAAAGGCCTCTCTCTTCCAGGTCCAACAGCCACGCAGCCATCGACTGGGGGAAAATGGCAGAACAGTGGCTGCAAGAGAAGGAGGCAGAGCGGCGGAAACAGAAGCAGCGGCTGACACCTCGGCCCTCCCCCAGCCCCATGATCGAGAGCACCCCCATGTCCATTGCTGGCGATGCCACCCCACTCCTGGACGAGATGGATCGGTAGGGGGCCTGCTCCTAGGACTCTGGTCACCTCTTGACTGGGAGAGACCCAGCCACCCACTGCCTCACTCCCTGCCCCTCCCTTTCTGTCCATAAAGCGGAGTGAGTTGACGTTCTCTTTGGTGGTCAGCCTGGATGGGTGACAGGCTGGATGGCCTTGCGAACTCAAGTTCAGTTTACACTAGGCGGCAGTTCTCCCACCCTCGGCCCGATCGACTGCCTGTCCAGGCTGGGAGGGGAGTGGGACAGGAAGAAGAGAAAGATGAGAATGAGAGTGGAACTATTTTGTATTCTCCCTACAAGCCATTTTGAGCTTCTGCCCTCACCTGACTGTGGGCTGTGACAGGGGCACCAAGCTCAGCACACTGAGTCTCCCCGACTCCTGCTGGGAGAGGGATGCTATTTATTCAGTTAGGGGCAGGAGGGAGAGGAGGGAAAGTATTTCTGATCCTGATGCCAACAGCGAGGGTGGCTGTCAAAGCAGGTCTGCAGGGGGCAAAGGGGAGCAGCAGCGCTAACCTGCCCAACCCCCTATCCGACCCCCCTCACCCACCTGCAGCCACCGCTTCCTGCCTGTCATTTGAATAAACAGTGTTTCTACAGAGCACTTGGCAAAGCCTCTCTCTTCAACTCTCCGCTCTAGGGGTGGCTTTCAAAGCAGTATTTGAACTGAGGGCTCCCTGACTCCCTTCCGGACGGTTGTGAGGCAGTGACTCAAGGACCGGTGGTTTTCTGCAGCGGGCACCAGGCCGCATCCCTGCTGCACTTCCCAGCCTCTGAGCCAGCTTTCCTAACTGCCAAGGGGGAGGTGTGCCCACCCGCGCCCATCAGACTGAGTGTGAACAGGAACGTGTGAAGTGCTGAGTAAATGTTAGCTGTTTCCCTCACACAACGCCCCCACCTATGCCTACTCCCCTTCTCTGGCACGTTGGAGAAAGGCCACAGGTAAACTCGGGTCTCTCGCCTTTAGCCCTGTAACTCTCCCAGCGTTTTGTTGCCTGGGCCTTGGTCTCCGACCACACCTCTAAGCTTGTCTAGTGCGCCTGGCTCAGGGTGGACCCCTGACTTGCCTGCTTCCACGCCGACACTGGCCTTATCAAGGAAAGTGGGACAGGACGTGGCAGGGGAGTCCCCGGGCCCTGGCCCTTCCCCCAGCCTAACTGCATCTTTTGTTCTGAACTCCACTCCCACATCCCTTCACAAGGGTCTCATCCGAGCTTTGCAAATCTGTGCCAGCGAAGTGAGGCTGTCCCCCTTTTCTTCATTCAGGATCTCTGGCTATTGGCAAGAGTTAGGGGAGAAGGGTTGGCCTTAGGCCAGGAATTTGGTTCCATTCCCTTCACCATACACAGTCTACAAGGGCCCCGCAAGAGCCAGGCCATACCAGCTGGGACGATCATACCCCCTTTGGTGCATCAGCACCCCCGCAGGGCCGGCCACCAGAAGAGGAAAGGCCCGGCACAGTGGCACACAGTGGGTTAAAAGGTTCAGTTTATTAGGGGTACACTGCAGACAGCACTGTCCTGGGGTGGATTTCACACAGACCAGGCTCCCAGCAGATGGAAGTCTCCTTCCTACCCCACCCTCTTCTGGCCCAGGCCTAAGATGTCACAGAGAGTAAGCTATGCCTCTCCCTGCCATCCCACCTCCCGCCCACGCTCCTCTCTTGGAAGATGGACAGCCCCCTTCAGAAGCCCCTGAAGCCCCCAGCCCCTTGGCTCCAGCTATACCCAGGGCAACCACACACCCCGCAGAAGGAGCCAGGTGAGAGGGAGAGAGAACAGCAGGGGTTCAGCTACAGACTTGATCGAATTTATTCTTCACCTGGTCCCCCTGGCCTCAACTGAGATTGGGGTTTGATCCTGGGGGAGATTTCCTCTTGTTGACCTTCTTGATTGGTGAGGGCTTTGCCCCGGGTTTCTTGGCCTGGATCACGTTCTTCTCTTTCTTCCTGGGTGATGAAGATTCCACAATTTCCTCACTGGAGGGTGGCTCCTCTTGCTTGGGTTCACTGTAACTGTCCTCACTCTCCAGCTCTTCCCGGCTCTCTGGGCTGGACTCTGACATCCTAGTCAGCTCTCTTGGGCTTAATGTTCGAATCAAGTCTGGGGGTGACGATTCCGATTTCACCGGGCTTTTCTTTTTAGTCAGCTTGGTCTTCTTGACTTTTTTCTTGAGTTTTGTCTTCTCATCTGTCTCCTCCTCCTTTTCTTTCTCTTTTTCTTTCTCTCTTTCTTTTTTCTTCTTGACCTTCTTGATCACCCTGCTGCCCTGGGACTTCCCAGTGGGACTCTCAGAGCGCCAGATGGTGATGGGAGCTGCTGAATCCGGGGTGCCTGTGACAGGGCCTATGCCCGTGCCTGTGTCAGTGGGTGTGGTGGTCGGCCCCAGCTGGGTTGGGATGGGGGGCTTGCCCTCCTGTTCTTCCTCCTCCTCTTCCTCCTCCTCCTCTTCTTCCTCTTCTGCATTTAGGTTATCTGCCCTACACTCATGGTGGATGGGATGATGGATCACTGCCACAGAGACAGGCCTGTAGCTTTTGCACCTCAGAGGGAGAGGAACAGGAAGAGAACGTTGACAGAGAATGGGGGCCAGTGACTGTAGAGAACAGCGCCCTGTTCCCTCCCAGCCATCCCCTCAGCCTGCTGGCACTCACCAACCGTACCAGAACCGCTCCACACACTCTTCCTCTGGGATGAACTCAAAGCACGGGGTCTGGATGATGCTGAAGCAGGCTGAGTCCACATCTCTGGAGCAGGTTGGGCCACTGTCTCGGGAGGTGCTCTTTGTCTTCTCCGAGCAGTCCTTCAGCCTGCCACAGAGGGGACTCAGCCTGGCTCCTCCGTGACTCCCCGGGGGCCCAGGGCAGGAAGGCTGAGGGACTGCAGGCTTCCGCAGGGCTCAGCCCAAGCTTCCAAAAGGCCTGCTCCCTGGTGCTCTCTGAGCACAGCCAGGTTTGCCCGGCAGGGCAGGGCTGCAGTGCCGGGTCAAAGGTTGAAGGGGGAACCACAGTGAAGGTTTAGACCTAGTTCTGGGGAGTTCCAGGGAGTCCCCCTAGGCCTTGCACTGTGGCACTACCACGAAGAGTACCCTTACCTACAATCACAGTCACAGCAGCTGATGGCGTGAAGGTGCAAGTTGTGGTGGCCGTAGTCAGAAGCAAAGGGGTGGATGACGTGCCCGCTGCATGGCTTGTGTTTCCAGCAGCATCTGTCAGTGTCCTTGAGTTCACCTGAGGAGGAGGGCAGAGTCTGGGTCACACTGCTGGCCACGGCCACAGGCCTCTGGGCTCAGTCTAAAGGCTTCACCAGCTGCCATGCCACTCACTCAGCTGTCAGCAGCAGCAGCTCAGCCCAGCAGGAACTCCAGACCCAGCACTCCCTCCACCGCATGACCCTGCCTGCCCGCCCGGGCGCCCGGGAAGATGTCTGATGCAGGTCCTCACCTCAGTAAGACCCCCTCGCTATCCTGTGACAGCGGCCTCTTCTCCGCTCCCTTCTGTGGGGGCTGGCCCTCCACGGCCTCTCACCTGTCTCTCACCTCGCTGTTCCAAATTACAACTACCCCACTCCTCAGGGTGCCTGGAGGAGGCACCCTCTCAGTGTGCAGTGGCCACTGCTGAGCTACCTGGGAGACCGGTACTCCACTGCAGTCCCCAGCGAGAGCCACAGACGCAGCATCCTCAGTTCCGGGAGGCCTGTGTCAGACCCCTCCCAGACTAAGGCCAATCTAGCACCAAGGCCTGCTCTGGGCGTTGCTGGCTCAAGCCTTTCCCTTTTCCCTGCCTCTATTCTCCATGCCCTTTTATCTCCCGACACCTTCCTCACATCGCTCCTCCCGCACTCGATTCTTTCCTGGGTCTACTCTTCAAGTTTTTAGAGCCGCAGCTAAACAAGCCACCCCAACCCACACCGCCCCGCCTTGTAGACAGAACAGATACCAAGTCCCCTTTCCCAGGGCACAGAGGCAGGTGCTCAGGTGAGAATTTGGGGGCCTAGGGGAAAACCCTGGAGAAAGGCTCCCACTTCTTTTGTTCTGCTAAACACAAGCTCTGGACACAACACTGGAGTCCCCCACTTCCACCCCCACTGCCTCGCCACTAATCTTGCTGGAGTCACCGTCTACCAACGGCTGTGCCCTCGGGCCACTGTCAAATCTGACTCCAGATGCCCCAGGTCTCATCCCAGGGCAGATGACACCTTCCTGCAGCTCTTCCCCTTCGCTCCAGTTCTGCTCACCCCAACTTCCTTGGCAGCTTGGCATGGGCTGCTATGACTCCCCTCCAAATAGGCTGGGAGGGGGCCTCCCTGGTGGTGCAGGGGTTAAGCACCACACTGTGAAGCATGGGCAGCCACTGCAGCACGAGTGGGATCCCCAGCCAGGGAGGGGACCCACATGGCGCAGCAGACCTCTCCTGCCTCGCCCGCTGCTCCCCTCAGCAGTGTGTTCCAGCCCGTCTGCCTGTTCTGTTCACTCTGTTGCTGGTGAATCCTCTCACCCTGTGCACCTTTGGTCTACACCCCACTTCTTCTATGCATAAATAAATCTTTTAAAAAAAATAGGCTGGGAGGACTGTGCCTTTATTTGGCCCCCATGAGATATAGAACTAGGTCAAGACCTCATGTACTGGCCACTAGCCAGGGCTGGACCCAAGCTGTGGGTGTTAATCCAAGTGACTCAGGGCACTGAGAGATGGGGGGATAGCAGCTTGGTTTGAGCTTGTCCCACATGCCTCCTCCCCTCACTAGTCTGTGAGGATCCCAGGTCCCCTATGTATCCCTGACCCATTCAGTGACCTCCCTTCCCTTTTTTTTTTTAAAGATGTGTTTATTTATGCATACAAGAGCTGGGGTACAGGACAGAGGTGCAGGGATGAGAGGAGTTGCCAGAGACAGAGTGGAGAGCGGAACAGGCAGATCGACTGAAACACACTGCTGAGAGGAGCAGCAGGTGAGGCAGGAGAGGTCTGCTGCGCCATGTGGGTCCCCTCCCTGCTCGGGGATCGAAATCGCGCTGCAGTGGCTGTGGATGCTTCATAGTACAGAGCTCAACCCCTTGCACCACCAGGGAGGCCCCTCCCTTGCTCTTTCTCCATCCCAGGGGAAACAAGGCATGTGAGGCAGGACCTTGGGATACTACTACTGCCTCGGGTTTCCTCACCTCAGTGCTGCTAAACTGGGGCAGAGGGCAAGTGGTGGTGCCACCAGCCTGGCCAAGTTCAAGCCATGGCTGTCACTAACTAGAGGGGAGAT
Source organism: Galemys pyrenaicus (assembly GCA_019455555.1). Taxonomy (NCBI): domain Eukaryota; kingdom Metazoa; phylum Chordata; class Mammalia; order Eulipotyphla; family Talpidae; genus Galemys; species Galemys pyrenaicus. Next base: position 2,701,322 of record JAGFMF010011578.1, on the reverse strand, counting down.
CTGGGCAAACCAGAGCATTCCTTATCCACAAAGAGGGGATGGTAATATCTATGTCATCACTGGGACCGTCCAGTCCTAGCTGTTGGGAAGATTCAGTTCACGTGGATTAAGGACACCTGTGCAATGTAAAGGGTGCTTGTGGCCGCGAGGAAGGGGCCCCTCCCTGTCTAGCCTGATTAGGGGATGGGTGAGAGTGAGGGGATGGGGTCACCCTTTCAGAACCAAACACTTTCCTCCCTCCTGCCTGCCACCAGTTGTCTATTCCCAGGGAGGGGAGGGAGAGGCTGGGCGGGGGTGGGGAGGGAGCCCAGGGGTAGAGATTTCCCTGGACCCACCTTCAGAGAAGACAGACGTATCGGTGCTGGATGCCACATTAGCCAGCAGATGTCCTCGCTCCCAGCTGGGTAACCTGTTTATATCTGAGAGAGGACAGAGTGGCAGCGACAGCAGCCCCCTCCCCGGGCCCCCCATTCACCAAACATTTCCTGAGAAGCTCCAGGTGTGAGGCCCCAGCTGCACCCCAGAGATGCAGAGATTAAAAAACAGCACAGCCGGGCCCCTGCCTCCCCAGGGATGTGGACAGGTCAGACAGGGGTTTGAGGTGGACACCCACGGGAGGGGAGGGAGTGTGGTGAGGAAGGCTGTGGGAGCACACAAGGACACCCACTGCCACAGTGGGGGCGGGGGTGAGTCTTCTGGAAACAAGCACAGCAGAAACTGACTCTGGGGTAATGAATGAGCCAGCCTTGCGGCAAGGAGGGCCTGTGCCAGGAGCTGCCCCAGGGCTGAGGAGTCTGGGCAGAGGGTGTCCCTGAGAGAGCACAACTCCAACTGGGTCAGGCCCCGTCAGCAGCCAGGGTAGAGCCTGCCCTTTTCCTTTTCCCACAATTCGTTTTGTCTTTTGGGGCACTGGAACTGAGTCCTGCTTAAGAAGGGAAGCCAGTTGCTGGGGGACTTCAGCTGTGCCTTCAGCGGCACTTGGCCCAGCCAGTCCCTTCTGTTTTCCTCGGCACAGAAAGTACTCCAAATCATTGACTGAATGAAAATCAAGCACTTCCTGAAAACTCCGCTCCCGCTGGTCCTCTCGGCAGATCACTTCAGCAGCATTTTCTGTGACTGCTCCCACCCTCATCAACTCACTTCCAGCCCTGGAAAGTATCCCACCCGCCTCCTGCCCAAATAGCTGAACTCCAGGTTCTAGCCCAAATTTACACCTTCTTTCTATTTTTCTTTTTTTGCATAGAAGAACTGGGGTGTAGACTAGAGGTGAAGGGGGGCGGGGTGAGAAACAAAGTGGGGACAGAAAAGGTGGACCGGGCCTCCTTGGTGGCACAAGGGGCTAAGTGTCAGCACTATGAAGCTATCACTAGTCACTGCAGCAGGAGTTCAATCCCAGGCCAGGGAGGTGACCCACAGGGTACAGCAGAACTCTCCTGCCTCACCTGCTGCTCCCCTCAACAGTATACTTTAGTCAGTCTGCCTGTTCTGCTCCCCACTCTGTCTCTGGTGGGGAGCACCACCCCCAACCACCTCTGGCCTACACCCTAGTTCTGGTATGCATAAATAAATAAAAATAAGTCTTTGAAAGAAAAGGCGGATCTACTGAAATTCAGTGCTAAGGGGAGCAGCAGGCAAGACAGGGAGAAGATGGTGGGCTTTGGGAACATCCAAGAAAACATTGGCTAGCACATCCCTGCTGTGCCATATGAGTTAGCTCTCTGACTGACAAAAGAACTCAAGATGTAGAAGTGGTCCCTTGCAGTAATAGCTCTGAGACTTGACCACTAGGCCACCAGGGAAGCACCCTTCTCCCTTTAATGTCTTTCTCCCTCTAGGAAAGTTTGAAAAGCCCACCTCTTCCCCTTTTCAATCCAACTTTCTTCACTCACATTTGTAACAGACATTGGATGCTTCACTAGGTATCAGTGAAGAAGGCCCAGCAAGGGGCTCAGAGTCTCCACCTCTTCCCTTCTCCAGCCACTTACGACATAGCAGAAACCTGGGTCCCTCTATTAGAAGAGCCCAGAAAAAGACCACCAGCAATTTTCCCAAGAGCCAAACCCAACAGCCTTTTTTATCTCATCTCGCTTGACCCTGTTGACTAGTCACACTCTTTCTTTCGCAAGTTCTGTTCCTTTGGCTCTCATGACAGACTTCTCTCATCTTCCTTCTCTGAGTAGCCCTCTAGTGTTTTCCTGACTCCTTTGCGATCTCTTCTTCCTCTGCCTTAAACTGATGATCACCAAGGTTCTGCTTTGGCCTCTTCAGAACATGCTAGAGGCTGTCTTGGATAATGATATCCACTTCCATAGTTTCAACATCACCAATAAAATGACATACATCTGGGTCATTAATCCAGACCACTTTCCTGAACACATAACCATTATCTTCTTAGACCAGCATATCCCACACAACTCACCATCTTCTCCCTACCCTACATCTTCCACTTCAGAGCAACTGAAACCTCAACTAGAAATCTGGGGATCATTCTCTCCCTCACTTCTGCACCAACTTGATAATCAAGTCTTGCTATGCCTGCCTGTCCCTTCATCTGCCTGTCTTGGTTTGGATCTTCATTATCTCTGACCAAGAGCTGCAGTAGCCCCCTTCCTGTCTCACCTGCTTACCTCCTATCTCACTACCTCCCTCCAGGCTTAAGTTTTCTAGAATGCCAGCCACTCCTCTTTAATAGCATTCCACTGCCTTTAGGGTGAGATGTCACATGTACCTGACCCCCAGGAACCACGCTTTGGTTCCTACCTCCTTTACAAGTTATTCCTTGCACCCCTCCTTCCTCTTCTTTTTCTCCTGTCTCCCACTCCCCAGAAACACCAGCTCAGATTGGAGAGAACAATGCTGATTAAATAGAATTGGTCACATAAGTCTCCTGCTCCTTTACCATGCCAGGGTACCTCACATAATTACTCTGGAACAACTTGAGAATAAGGCCTATATTTTTTCTGCCTATTTGTATATCCACGGAGATGGAAGTGAATGTTGATTTAATATATGAGTAGAGCAAAATACGGCGCTGCTGGAGCCACAGGGGTTATGACATTGGAGATTATGCCCAGGGTTCAAACGTGGAAAATTTTCTAGGAAAAAAAAGTTGACCAGGGCCTCCCTGGTGGCGCAGTGGGTTAAGCAACACACTATGAAGCAAACCGCAGCCACTGCAGCACGAGTTAGATCCCTGCTGCTGGCCAGGGAGGGGACCCACTTGGCACAGCAGACCTCTCCTGCTGTGCCCGCTGCTCCCCTCAGCAGTGTACTTCCGTTGATCTGCCTGTTCTGCTCCCTGCTCTGTCTTGGTGAATTCTCTCACCCTCCCACACCTCTGGCCTGTACACCAGTACTTGTATGCATAAATAAATAAATCTTTAAAAAAAAAAAAAGAAAGTTGACCAAGGATGAGCATCTTCCCAATGTCAGGTACTGCTCCCTGCTTTTAAATATGATTTTTATTCTACATCCTTGCCCTGACCCATTTTATGGCTGGGATTCAGGATATTTTATCCTGATATTTGGGATAAATAATCTGTCCAAAGACACAACAGATGGCAGAGGTAGGACTCAAAACCAGTCTTCTGGACGCCCCAGCCTGTGTTCTTTCAGATTTGTCTACTTAGGGTTCCTGTCCAAAACTGGGCCTGCCTAGCACACCAACTTTTCAACTCAAACAGCCAATTTCTCATCTGGTATTACATAGTCCCAACTCCACAGCCTTCCTTACCCTGAGGGAAGGCCAGAGGGGCCTGAATGAGGGCCTAGATTCAAACTCTGCCTTGTCTGCTGACTCCAAAGTCCTTGCTCTCTCCACAGTCACCATAAAAGGAGCCCATATGCAGGGTCCACTGACTATCCCCCCCAAGCCCTTAAAAAGCCCTAACAATCACAATTCTGTTTGCCAAGGAGAGGGATTTAATAACTCTCCTCAGATCTGAGAAAGAAAACCTGCTCTCTGGTTTCACAGAGGACTCCTACAGAAGCCCCAGTCCAGAGCTCCCGCACCGAAGTGCCTGAGGTTAGATTTAGGGGAACATCATAATGAATGAGGAGGAAAGTTTGAAAGGAAGAGGGAGGCCTCGGGTCTCTCACTAGGTTGGGCATTAATCAGGGCAGAGGCCTAATTTAAAACTCACAGCTGATGCTCATTTGTACAGAATCCTCCCTGTCCCGTGGGCTGAGGGGTTCAACCCACCCTGGAGTCCAGGGGATGGGGTTCTAGGTTGAGCAACTGAGTAGCTGAGTGCAGAAGGGAGAGGGAAGGAATATGGGAGGGAAGGAGGAAGAGGAGAAGAAAGGAAGGGAGGGAATGTTGAAGGAAGGGAAGGAGGGAAAGAGGGAGCTGGGCAAGGACAGTGCAAGCGTCTCCTGGGAAATGCCCCCAGCCCCGCCCCCATCTGGAGGTGGTTGTGATTGTGATGTCACTCGTGGAACCTCCTGGATTCTTTCCCTCAGCGTGATGGAACCTCCCGCCCCAGCCCAGGTGACTGGGTGGGCACTGGACCATGGGCTCCAGTCAGGCCCCGCACTTCTTGGGGAGCGACCCGGTCTCCCCCAGTCTCCCTTTCTCCCCGCATTGCGGCACAACACAGCCTTCAGGCCCTAAGACCTGTAGTTTGCTGCTCTGGCTCCACCAGACTGTCAATCCTGGCCGAACCCGCAAACGATTCTCGAGGTCTCAGGACCCAGTCCTCAATCATTGGTCCACGGCTCGAGGTGGACCCGCCCCCAGGCCTTTAACCCCGCCCTAGACAGCACTTGGCCCCGCCTCCTCCGTCAGGCGCTCTTCCGTCGGGTGTCCTCGAAGCCAGCCCCCGTGCCACGCCCCCAGCTCGAAGCCCACCTCTCAGCCGCCCCGCCCCCTCCTTACCAGGGTTGCTCTCGTCCCAACTGTTGGCATCGTCCTCAGTCTTTTCCTTAGTCCACCTTTCGATCCTCAGTGTCGTCCTGACCCACATTGCTCAGCCCAGTTTTCGTTCCTCCAAGACTCTTCCCCACAGAAGCCTCACCCTGAACCTCAACTTGGCCAAGCCAGTTGTATACCCCAATCTCAACTTGGCCCCAGTTCAGTCCTTAACTCCGCCTCATGCTTGCCCAAGCTCCCGCCCTCCCCCCCGCCCCCCCGCTCAAAGGCTGCGTGGTCTTACCAGCCCAAATCTAAGTTTCAGTCGCGCGTCTTCATGCGGAGCCTCCCAGCTTCTTCCAGGCCACCCTTTGTCCCACCCTTAACTTTAGTGCCACCCCTTTTATCTCAGGCCTAAATCTTAGCTTGGCCGCTCAGGCCCAGCCCGCAGTCCCATCCCTAGATCCTTTCCAGACCCACTCCCAGCTTAGTCCTACCCCCAGGCCTTAGCCCCGCCCCCAGCACAGTTCTTAGCCCCGCCCCAACCATTCACTCTAAGGCGGGATCCGCGACCCTCGCAACCCTTCGGAACCTGGCCGCGGGGCCCCTAGCCCCGCCCCCAATCTACCTTCGCCCGCTGGGGAAGGGAAACCAGAGAGGGGGTGCGCAGAAAAGCCAACCCATCCAGGACAAAGTGGCTGGGTGAGTATGGAACCTGGCAAGAAATGGCAGAGCGCTTGCTCGGAGAGCCAGGACCTGTGTTCTAATCTTGACCTCCCAGATTGACACCAGGCTACATGTGTCCCTCCATTGCTCGGAGATGCTTCCTACAGCACTGAGCTACAATCTATGGCTGTAGGACAGATGTCAACAGTGGCCAAGTTCTTTTTTTTTTTTTTTTTTAAGATTTATTTATTTATGCATGCAAGAGTTGGCATACGGGTCAGTGGTGCAGGAGGTGAGAGGACTCACCCAAGACAGAGTGGGGAGCAGAACAGGCAGATCGACTGAAACACTGCTGAGGGGAGCAGCAGGGGAGGCAGGAGAGGTCTGCCGCACCATGTGGGTTCCCTCCCTGGCCTGAGATCAGGGATGGGTCCCAGTGCTGTGCCACAGATGCTTCACAGTGCGGAGTTTTACAGTGCAGTGCTCAACCTGCTGCGCCACCAGGGAGGCCCTGACAGTGGCCAAGTTCTTGGTCACTCTTTTCCAAATAGTTATTGTATATATAAATTAAGGTTTTGAATTCTTCCTACTTGGTGTGAGTGTTTTATCTTATTTCATCCATAAAAACCTCATCAGTGTATTTTATAGATGAGGAAACCAAGGCAGAGAGGATAAATAATGTCTTAGTATCCCAGAATGAACAGTAAGAATTCAAACACAGATCCTCTTAATTCAGAACACATCTTTTTTTTTTGTAGAGGGAAAATATTTTACTTCTTACTCAATTTAGTTATTTTTTTTAAAGATTATTTATGTATACAAGGGATGGGGCACAGGCCAGAGGTGCAGGAGATGAGTGGATTCACCAGAAACAGAATGGGGAGTAGAACAGGCAGATCAACTGAAACACACTGCTGAGGGGAACAGCAGTTGAGGCAGGAGAGGTCTACTGTGCCATGTGGGTCCCCTCCCTGGCCAGCAGCAGGAATTGAACTCGTGCTGCAGTGGCTGCGGTTTGCTTCATAGTGCTTTGCTTAACCCACTGCGCCACCAGGGAGGCCCTAATTTAGTTCTTTAATCATGTTTTAAAATGCAAAAAGCGGGGCCTCCCTGGTGGCTTAAGGCGCAACACTATGAAGCTATCCACAGCCACTGCAGCAGGTGCTGGATCACCGGCCAGGAAGGAGACCCACATGGCGCAGCAGACCTCTCCTGCCTTGCCCGCTGATCCCCTCAGCAGTGTACTTCGGTCCATCTGCCTTTTCTGCTCCCCACTCTGTCTCTGGTGAATCCTCTCACCCCCACCTCTGACCTGTACCCCAGTTCTTGCACGCATAAATAAATCTTTAAAAATAAATAAATGTAAAAAGATAGTATTCAATTGTATGTTTACATTATTAATATGGTTAGATGTTAGCACCACATCTAGTAAGAGCTTGGTTCATGCCTTCCCTGAGCCTTTTTATTAGCCCCAAAAGTATCCCAAACTCATTTCTCAATGTATTCCCCATAAAGAAGTATATTTTAAGGAAAGGTAGAGAAAAGGTTGGGAAAAGAAAAAACTAGCCAATGGTAGAAACTTGATGAAAGCCTTTCAAAGTCCATATTCAGCTGTCACCCACTGAGTGTCCAGTGCAGCCCCCCACCCCCCAAAACACACAAAAAGCTGGTCCCGTGCTGCTATCCTGTCCATGCCCTACCCAGGGACCAAGGACGGTCAGAATCCCCTCTGGAGGCTCTCTCCCAAGACAACCAGATAGCCCTACCCACTCTACACCCCGCATCTCCAACAAAGGACTCCAGCCCCCAAACTGCTAATAACAGATTTTAATGCAGAAGGCACAGTGTGAGGCTGGAATTATTAAGTATCATCATACCCAAAGAGGCTCCCCACCGAAGGGCACCTTGGACGAGTGGGGCATCCAGTCTTTGGCAGGGTACCTGGGAGCAAGAAGTAACTAACATGGTCCCGTGATCCCTCTGGGGTACTGCCACAAAGGGCAGCTCTTTGGTCTGGAAAAAGTCTCAGTGCACATGTCCAAGGGTTGAGCTCTGGGCGAGTCAACATAGCTCAGTGCCCAGGGCTGGGCAATCTCTGGACAGTCCCCTCAGGCCTCATGGGCAACACGTGGGTTTCTTCTTGTTGGCAGTGAGATAGAGGTTGCTGTCATCACTGTTGATGCCTGAAGAAGGGTGGGAAATATGTGAAGAGGGATTGGAGGGTCCCTGTGCTCTCTGCCACCCTCATCCAGGTGGGCACTCACGGACAACATCTCCAATGCGCCGGGCCCCCGACTTCTCCAGCTCAGCCAGCACATTAGCCTCAAAGGTCAGTGCTGCCACACGGAAGAAGAACTCCCGGACATTTTCACCTGGCACAGAGAGCAGACAGGGCGTCGGGGCAGTGTCAGGCCTGGGGTGACTGGGCACAGCTGGAGGTAGCAGTGGGAGGCAAGGCAAGCAGGAATGCCACACAGAAGGCCTGACTCACCAGTGAGAGACGATACTGCCCAGTACTCAGCCTTCATCTCCTGGGCCACTTTGAGCGCATCTTTCTCCATTAGCACATACTGAGCGGGAGTCTTGAGGGAAAGTCAGAGTCAGGCTGGAGGAGGGAGGGGTTCCCCTCACCCAGCTGGCAGTCTCCCTACAGACACACTCACACTCAGGTCCTTCTTGGAACCCACGAGGAAGAGAAGCACACTGGAAGGGTCGTTCTCCTTGAGAGCGTCCGTGAGCCACTGCCTGTAACAGATGGTGGTGGACAGTGCGGGATCACTGAGCTGCACAGGCCGCGCCTATGATACTCATTTGCCCAGATAGCCTCTCTCTGTTCCTAGGTGTAGTCTTCGCCTCTCCTCCCCTTTGTTCTGACTACCCCTTTTTTCTGAGCCCTTTCTCACAGCGCCCACTAGAGTTCATTATCCTCACATACTTGGTATGTTCCAGGGAAGCCACATCATTCAGGTTGAAGACAATAATGATGGCTGCAGGAAGGCAGAACAAAACCCAAGCTGACTCTACTATGCCATTTCAGGTACACCTACCTACCCATTCACCCAGCCTCTCACCTTGAGCTCCTCGGTAGTAGGTGGAAGCAATGCATTTGAACCTCTCCTGTCCAGCAGTATCCCAGCTGGGAGGAAAGAGTAGTGAAACACAGGTGTGGGGGTGGGGGGACAGTGAGGTGGGGTATAGGTGCTGGGAAAAGGAATGGCTAGAAGGGTGGAGGAAGCACTCACAGTTGCAGACTGAAGGGGACACCCAACACCTCAAATCGTTCCATCTCAAAGTCCACTCCGATGGTGGCCTTATAATTCTTATCAAAGGTATCTTTGCAGAACCTAAAGGTGTCATCAGATGCTCTCACTGTGAGTCCCACCCAGCTGGCTAGGCGTGTCCCCACCCTGCTGAGCCCAACAGCCAGCTCAGCTCAGCTCCTTCTTACCTATTAATGAGACAAGTCTTCCCCACAGACAGGTCCCCAACCACAATGACCTTGGCGATCTTAAATCTGCTAGACACAAAAGTGGACAAGAGGAGTGGGCAGTTGCATCCTACAGAGTCTCAGTGTGTGTGCGTGTGCATGTGTGTGTGTAGGCTCAGAAAGGTAGCTGCACCTAGCCTGAGGTTACCATAGACACCAGGCTTCCCAGGAAGCTTGGGAAGGAGTGTATTGTCCTTCAGTGTCAGAAAGACATAAATCTGCATCCCAGTACTCATACTTACTAGCTGGCTGTGTGACTCTGGACAAGTTACTTAGCCTCTCCATACCTTAGTGTGAAGATCTTCTAAGGGTAGGTTTAGTATATATTTTATTGGGCAGTTTGGAAAGTTTTATGAGAGAAATGTTCTATATTCTCAGGCATTACCCACCCCCACTCCCATCTATTTTAACATCTCTGAAATGAGGAGGCATCGTAAAGAGATGGTGTTTTCCATTTAATTAAAGACTTAAGAGTAACCAATACACAGTAGTAAATGCTCAGTTAATAATGGCAACAGTTATCAACATTACCCTTTTTTATCCACAAAGGGACTCATCCCTGCAGGCAGAGTTCAAATAACTGGTATGTGACCACCTCATCCTGTTAGACAACTTCTCTGTGTCAAGAATCCAACTGCCACCTTTCTGCCCCACCCCATCTTACAGCCCTCACCACAACTTTGCAGGTAAGAACGGGGAAAACACAGGGGCATACAAAGCCACAGGTAGCTGAGGCTGAAAAGGAGCTCAGGAGCTCCGAGAAGGGTGCTTTCTACCCTAGATTAGAGGGTTTCCTGGGATTCCCTTCCTTTGTTATTGTCTCTAACTCACCCCACGGTGCCTGTCCGGTGCTCCTGGCAAGCGCAGGTGACCCGGGGGTGGAAGTCCTTCTGCACGTGCAAAGCGGCCTCCTTCTTCAGGTACTAAGAGGAAGGTAAGAGACTAGGACTCACCCACTCCCGGACCTAGTCGCTCAGCCAAGCAGCCTGGGGCGGAGGTGCGCGGGGTGGGAAGGGGACCACCCAAAGCGGCAGGCCTAGCTGGAAGGCAGGGTTGGGCCCTGCTGCGTATTAAAGCCGCCTCTTCCCCGCCCACAGCCCACCGCTGCCAGAAACCCGACGTGGCCTTGGCGCCTACCTGGGGCAGCTCCGCCAGGACGCGGTCCCTCCGCACCGGCGTCAGAATGTTCATCTTGCCTGCGGCCTTGCGGAGCGCCCTGAGAAGGCGCGGAGGCCTGATCCGTCCCAGCGACCCGAGCCCGTGGAGACCCAACAATCACCCGCGACCGAGATGTTCCGACTATAACTCGGGGCCACTGGGAACCTGAGGGAGCCCGCGGCCTCGAAGACCCTACGACCACTGCGGGCCACGGGGATGAGACTATTACCCGGGGCCGGGGCGAACCTACAATCACCCGGGGCCGGGGCGTCCCGAAGACTACTCGAGGTCGAGGAGACCCCTCCCGCGCCAAATGGGGGCGGGGGATCCCGTCCCGGGGGGCTCGGGTCCGTGCAGACCCTACAATAACGCGCGGCCGAATAGTTCCTACAATAACTCGGGCCCGCGGAGACCCGACGACAGCTCGAGGTTGAGGCGGCCCGACCATAACAGAGCGGCCCAGGGGCGCGGAGCGGCCCGGCCACACGGGGTCAGTGTGGGCAGCGACGGCGCTGCAAGGCCAGGGGACAGCTGGAGAGGGCGAGGGGCCCAGTCAGCTGCAGGGCCTCTTGTCCCACTGGGCTGTACTTCGGCGAGCGCTGTAACATGATCCCCGGAAATTCCTGGAGAAGAGCCGCCCCCCCCCCCCCCCCCCCCCCCCCCNCGCCGCCCCCCCCCCCCCCCCCCGCCCCTCTCCCGGCGGCTCGGGCCTCGCTGCTGGCCCCGGCCTCCCCCTCTCCTCCCTTCTGTGCGGCTCTAGCTGGGATGCCCAGACGCCTTACTCGGCATCAGTACCGCCCCCCACCCAGGCTGGAATCTTCCCAGATCCGGACGCCCCACATCGCTCTCCTCCACACCTCTGTCGGAGCTGCTCCTCCACAGAGACCCTTACCCAGCCGAATTGGTGATGGGGGATCGGTGATTGCTGCGCAGCATCTGGCTGCGCCAGGAACCAGTCGGGAGGGGAAAGGGGGAGAGAAGGGGCCCAAGAAGAGGCGGCGCTTCCCTCCTCAACTCCGGGCCCAGATCGTGACTCATAGATTCTGCCCCCGCTTGCCCTCCGGCCTGGGAGGTGGGGGGGTTGAGGGGGTGGTAGTGGGAGAAGCGTAGGGGGGATGCCAGGTTCGGGACGGGGTGCCCACCGAAGGGAGAGACGTCCGACATCTGTTCTATTTTCTCTCAAGACTGGGGATGCCAGGCTGGGGCAGGGGTGGGGGGGTGGCAGGGGAGGGGGTTTCAGGGGTGTTGAAGATCAAGCTGTCTCTTTCAATGTAGACAAAGGAGGATAAAGGAGGGGAGGTGGGTTGATGGACAGGGAACTTCATCCGTTGGGTAGGTTACTGAGATAGGGGGACTCCCCTCGGGTATGGACACTCTCCTCTCTTTTCCTTCCAAGGACTTTTCCTTTTTGCAGTTCTGCGAAATAGAAGAGGGGATGATAGCACCTAACACATCTCACCGTTAAAGGGGAAATCGGATTTCAAGAGGAGAGGCAATAGGTGGGAAAGGGCGAGGTGGAGGGGGAGTAGAGAGACTCTCAGAGAACAAATTTGAGGTATTTAGTAAACTGTCAGGAACTGAAGCTGAGAATGCAGATGACTGGGGCAAAGATGACTTACAGGGAGGAGACAAATTATTCACAACTAGTGAACCCTGGAGACATCTATGTGCTGTGTACTTGGAATACCGGTAGTTTTCGCAAGAGCATTATCAGGAAAGCGCATGAAACCACTCACAGGTAAAAAAAAGGCAGATGTGACCACTCCTTACCTCTCCTGACACTCTGCCCCTCCCCCTCACCACTTTTTTTTGGCCACCAAATCACTGTTATTGATAAGCCTCGTCTCCTTTCTGGGCCTCAATTTCCAATAATTGAGGAGATGAGGCCGAACAATTGCTCAGACGGTTTAGAGCTTTGTTTGCTTCACTCTCCCTGAGTCAGTTCATTTCTATTAATCCCAGCTCGCAGTGTTAGCGTTTCCATGAACTGCGATCCTGTTGTGTGAGACTGGAAGTCGTTCAGATAGGAAGCACTTAGGACCAGACCAGAGAAGCAGAACCACCCGCCCGCTACAGCAAGTAAACACGTGTCGCCACGAAAACTACAACTCCCGAGAGCGGAGGAGGGGTGCGCATGCTCGCGAAGTGAGTGAGTCTAACTACCATTCCCGGCGGCCGCCGGGTTACAGCTGGCCCAATCAGCTTTCAGCAGGAAACATCGCGAGGCTTAACTGGGCCTTTGCTCTATAAGCCCGTGAGAACGGGCCTCGGAAACCCTTTTCACGAAGATGGCGCCGAAAGCGAAGAAGGAAGGTGTGTGCTGAACGGGGGTAGCACGGCTCGCTGGCCTGGGGTCCCCGCAGCGTGAACAAGCTGGGAGGACGGTTGCTAGCCTAAGCCGTGGGGTGTTTGCTCCGCGGAGCTGCTTTTCGCGTTTCGGTCACGCTGCGGCGCACATGAGCCTAACCTCATGGCTGCGTTGCAGTGAAAGAGGTTGGGGGAGGCCGAACCGGCAGGCGCGGAGATAGGTCGTTGGCGCTGGGAACTTAGCATTCAAACTCAGCCAAAGGTAGACAGGTCTTAAGACCTCTAAAGGGTGTGTGCCTAGAACTTTATTTTCCTTCTTTAAATGTAAGGCAGCACTGTATACCTTCCCCTTATCGTGCATATGATGGAGAAATTTTAATCGCCTGAGACTTGTGATGTCTCCAAAGGAACCACTGATGCACGTATGACACACGGCGCCCACTGCCGGTCTTCAGGCCGGAAGTGATGGATTTCTGTATCCTGTGTTCTAAAATTTCCTTAATTTCTCTAAGCCCCTGCCCCTCCCAAAGCCGAGGCCAAGGCAAAAGCTTTGAAGGCCAAGAAAGCAGTACTGAAAGGCGTCCACAGCCATAAGAAAAAGAAGATCCGCACTTCACCCACCTTTCGGAGGCCCAAGACATTGCGACTCCGAAGGCAACCCAAATATCCGCGGAAGAGCGCTCCCAGGAGAAACAAGTTAGTACTGCCTCATATCCTTGGAAGGACTCAATTGGAGTGTGGGGTGGTTAATTCTGTTAAGAAGAGTATTGGCAAGAATTATTTAGACCAAAGGGTCTGTGCCTAGAACTTTACTTTCCTTCTTTAAACATAAAGCAGCACTGTATACCTCCCACTATAAAGGTTGATACGTTTTATAGTTCACTTTCTTTGGGGGAGGTGTGTGTAACATGGGGCTTAGAATATCTTGGAATATCAAACTTAGTTGATTGCTCATTACACCACTGTTACAGGAGTTGAGGATAAGAAATGAGTCTAGGTTGATCAGGAGATCCGTTCAATACTGTTGGATAGTTAAGGCGTTGCACCAGTGTGTGGAACTTTGATTCACTCTCAAATTTTTACACTCAAGGGATAGAGGGAAATTGGTAAAAGGTTTGGGTTCTTAAATATTTACGTATAGCACTATTGGTAATAACTGACTTTAGGGACCACTAATTAGAGCTGTGGCGGAAGTCACCAGTCAGTTTCTGTTTCTCCCACTGCTAACCAAGAAAAGTGCAGGATGGTGAGTTTTGTCTATGAAGGAAAGCACCTGACAGACTTTGTGCCCCATTTGCACCTAGAATATACTGTGACAGACCCGATCTCTCGCTTCAAAATCAGAAAGTAGGATCTAGGGGAACAGAACCATGCTGCTTTGGATTTAGGAAGAATGCGGCGTTATGTGTTCAAGCCACTGGTAGGTTAGCCCAAGCTGTAGATAAAAAGTTGTTCACATAAGTTGGCAGGACCTCAAGCCAGTTTGAGCAACCCAAGGGGACGGAAATAGTCCAGCCAACCCCACTGTAAAATGACAGTCTTTGCAACCTTAGCCTAGGTTTCAGGTTTCCATTGTCTAACTTTATGCTCATGAGGTAAATTCAAGCTTCTTCCAGAAATAGGTTCTTCAGAAAGGTTGAGGTAAAATAAAAATGGAAGAGGTTGGAACTCAGGGATTATTGAATCACTTAAGGGCTATGAATGTGTCCAAACATAAGGGTTTTGCCCCAAAAATGAGGCTCTAGGTCCTTAATTTCAGGGTGCAGATGATGACACTGTTTAGCGACCAAAGTCTGACAGCAAAATGATTTGCTATCTAATTGACTGATGCACCTGGACCTTAAACTCCAAAAGAGGACCCATCCTTTGTTCTACTGGGCCAAGGCCAGATGACCCCAATTTGCCTCTCCCCTAGGCTTGACCACTATGCCATCATCAAGTTTCCTCTCACCACTGAGTCAGCCATGAAGAAAATAGAAGACAATAACACACTTGTGTTCATTGTGGATGTCAAGGCCAACAAGCACCAGATCAAACAGGCTGTGAAGAAGCTCTATGACATTGATGTGGCCAAGGTCAATACCTTGATCAGGTGAGTGGGGCCCCATGGGATGGAGAGGAGACTGGACCTTGGAAACCTGAATGGCATAAAATTCCTTAATGCTGCTTTTGGCATTGAAGTGGAAAATGTCAGTCTGATCTGTTGATTAGCTGAAGTTGGAATATAGTCCATAGACTGAAAGTTTCAGGAAAAATCTGATTAAGTCTCAGGCCACATACACCCTGATTCATGCATCCCAGGTGACTACCCCTTGCTTTAGTCAATATATACTCTGGAACTTAGTTGCTCAGGGCTTAGACTTTTGAGAGACACCTCTGAGCGCACTGATGTAAAACCCACTGGCGTAAAGAACTTCCTTCCTCCCAGAGTGATGCCTGCTTCCCTGACAGAATTCTGCCATCACAGTATCAGAAATAGGTATTGCATTGTACAAGTCTTGAGAGATGAGCAGTCCCTGCTGGAATATAGTTCTTAATGTACTTTGTACGGGCTTTTAAGGAAACATGGTTACCTGTGGGACTTGATTTACGTCGGGTGATGCTTATATTCTTGACTGCTGCCTCTATATTGAGGCAGGCCCTGAAATAAAAAAAAATTGTCTCAGACTTTCTGAACTTAAGTCTCAGAGTGCCCTGTGGTATTTCCTATAAGAGAATTAACTTTGTGGGTAAATGGCTTCCATACTCCACTCTGCGCAAATGATAGAAAAATCACTGTTTGGAAAAGAAAAACATGAACAAAGGAACCGCTGATGTGCAAGAAGATGGGAGAAAGGACACGAGGGCAGTGAGGACAGCAGTGACTAAGCCTTCCTTCTCCTCCTTAGACCTGATGGAGAGAAGAAGGCATATGTTCGACTGGCTCCTGACTATGATGCTTTGGATGTTGCCAACAAAGTAAGTTTCCCTCTGCTGGAACTTAACCCTTGTTCCCCGGGTGTAAATGATGTGCTTGTTAGTGACCAAAGCCTGACTTGCTGATTAGTCTTAACTCACTGATTACACCCTAGTTAGTAGGCTCTACCTACCATGTACTTAATTCTTGAATTTTAAGCACTATTCCAGCTTAATAGTCACTTTTCAGCTCCTAGTAACGAAGCTCCCTTTTGTTTTTCAGATTGGGATCATCTAAACTGACTCCAGCTGGCTAATTCTAAATACAGTTTTTTTTTTTCCACATTATATATGCTTCTTGTCTGTGTCAATTCCTGCTTGGGCTGCTAGAAGACCACACTGTGAGGCTTTATACACTTAAATAACAGGGCTTGGGCAGGACTTTTGGTCTACTTACCCAGTTGGAAATACTCTGGAATACTCATACCTATCATCTCACCATACTTGTTATAATCCTTAGGGGTGGAGCTTGGGTAGCAGAGATAATTGTGACTCAGACTATAGCATTTTAGTTGTCCTATGAGAAGTGGAACATGCTTTCAACATACCAGTTTTCATTAGCATCCATTACAGGGCAGTGCAGGTTGGCTGGCTTGCTGGAAACACCTTGTTCTCCCCACACCCACCAACCATGTCCAACCGGTCCGTCTGCTTCCCGCTCCCCTTGCCCAAGAAAGGACAAGGACTTCAGAGGAATGCTTTCATTAGTGTTTCCAATTGTGGGTGCAGGCTTGTAAGATGGAGAGGATGCCCCAGGCTTGGGCCAAGTCTCAATTAATGTGAGGCTGCTCCTTCTGCCTTTTGTTGTCCTTGCTCTGTGCCCCTCATTCAGTTAAGAATTTGTCTTTGTGTTGTCGGCCAGAGACACGCTCAGGGCAGAAGTCCGAGCGGAGGAGGCGGGAAAAGTAGATGAGGATCATGACATCCAGCATTAACAGAACACTCAGCAGGAAGGTGCCCAGGGTCCTCTCGCCAGCGTAACGCAGGAAGAAATGGGTGAGGTAGGACTGTGGGGCCAGGCGGAAAAGAAAGTACATGACCAAGTTGACATACTTGTTGACCCGGTAGAGGAGGTGATCCTGGGCATTGTTGATCTTCATCATCATGCGAATGGTGAGGAAGATGTTGCTCACCTCCACCAGTAGTGTAAGGACGCCCCCACCAACAAAGCGCTTATAAAATATGCCTGAAAAGAAGGCACCCATGGCCTTGAAAGAAAAGGGAGAGAAAACCAAGTTAGGAAAACTGAATGCCAAAGCTTTTCTGAGGGTTAGTGGGAGTGTCAAGGCTACCAGATAGAGGGCCAGAAATCCTCCCTTGTTTGCTTCCTAATAGAATATATTTCAACACCTTTAAACTTTAATCCCTGGCCACTCTATTTGAAGCATACTGAGTGAGGCCATGGATTAGTGTGGCCTCAGTCAACTAAGGGCACTGCGAGTGCCAGCTCTCCGCACCCTCCGTTGAGATGTAGGACTGGACTGGACTAGGGTTGAGAAAGAGTCTTCCCCCTACAAGTTTGAGAAAGACAGTCTGGGTTGCTAGCCCAAGTCTATACCACATCCCAGCCCTATACCACATCCTCTGCTGCTCACCATGACGTGATGGACCAGGTATTCCCAAGAAGCTCGAGCCTGATGGCTGACCACGATGTCCACCGTGTCGTGGATGAAGTACCCTAGTGGAGAAAGGAAAAGGGGAAGGAGTCACGAGGTGGGCTATATACTAAGAACTAAATGTTTCCCGGGTAAGACCTACCAGCAGAAAAGCAAACGAGCAAGTAGCCAGAAAGCGACCATGCCGTCTCAATCTCCACCAGCATCTCTGGGGACTGCCATAAACTGGAAGGGAGGGAAGAAGTCAGGATTTCGTTCCAGCTTCCGCAAGGACCCTCAACTCCCTCATCACCCTAGTCAGCCCCGGAGGAGTCTGGGCTCGCGCGATTGGCTCGTAGGGGAGTGAGGAGGGGCTTGGCGGGAACCCAAGTTGTCGCCTATCTCCCTGATGAGTTCCCCCTCTCCAGGGGCCGCTGCCGCTCCGGGTTGGACAGCATTTCAAACAGGGAATCAGGTGAGACGGCTCGGCCTCAGCCGCTCCCGAAGTGATGGGCAAAGCGAGTAATGAGAGATCCCCTAGCCACCTTCGCTCCCCCAGTCCTTCACTCACCACAGCAGCGCCCAGATCCCTGACACAATGGAATGGGCGAAGGAGACGAGCAGGTTGTGCCAGCGCCAGGTGCGCAGGGGGTCGGCGCGCACGTGCGCGGGCAGGGGCAGGCGACTGAGCGCGCGCCGGAGCGCCCGGAAGGTCAGCGTGGCGCCCAGAAGCAGCGGCAGGGCGGGGTGCAACAGTGAGGGCATGCTGGCCCTCCCGGCCGGCCGTCTGTCCGCCCTCTTGGCGGCCTCCTCGGCTGTTCAGGGAACAGGGTTCCCTCGCGGACCACTGCGCCCCGGACGCCTCTCCCGCCGACGCCAGCCTCACACAGTTTTCGCGGAGCCCTCTAGGCCCCTTCGCTCCTCCCGTCCCCTCCCCGCCGGCCTCTGCCCCCGCCCCTAGCCGCCCGCGCCCCGGCCCCGCCCCGGCCTCCAGCCCCCGCCTCTCCGGCGCCTCTGCAGCACCGAGGGCGCGAGCTCCATTTCCCGGGGGCCTAAAGGCCCCGCCTGGTTCCGCGGACTTCGGGCGAAAAGGGGCCGTCCTGGGGGCGCCGCCGTCGAGACACCCCTCGCTGGCGCCTCCCGACTGCCGACGGACTGCCGCCTCGCACGCCGGGTCTCATTACCCCGCGGCCGCACATTCTCCGAGTCCCGCGGCTCGGCTCCCGCGCCTGGGCGGGCACTCCGAGAACTCACACTCCGCCCTCAACTCCTTTCTGGTCAGAGCTGGGCGGGACCAGTCACACACCCACATCCTTTCAGCCGGGCCGGGTTGGGGTGTCGGAGCACGCCTCGGACCCTGATATCTGCCCGATCACTGCCCACTGGAACTCTAGCCTCGGGCCAGACGAGGGCACCGGGACGTGTTTACCGGCCTGTGCGGTGCCCGGCAGGGGGTCTGTGCCGAGAAACTGCTGACTAACCTCTCACCACCCCTCCTCCCTGCCCGCTCCAGGGTTCTTGGGGCCAGCGGCTGTCACAGTCCTCCCTCAGACAGTCCCAGCTCTTTTCTCCCGGTTCCCTGGAGACTGGGGCGGGGAAGACGGCCGATTTGCCCGAACTGCTGGGGCAGTAGCCCGGAGCAGGCTACGTTCGCGGCCACTAGGTGTCAGCCTGTCCTCACCGTGGCACGGCATCTCCTCCCGCCTCCGAAGGAAAGACTTTTAGGGGAGAGTTAGCCCGACCCCTGGACCGAGGAGAGGCCGTGGGCGGGTATAGGGGGTTGGGAGGCCTGGGGAGAAGTGGGAAGTGAGAGGGTGTGCGGGGTGGCAAAGAAGAGCGTGGCGTGCCCGGGGAAATTGTTCCGTGAGTGGCAGAAAAGGCCAGAAGCCCGAGGCGCCAGCGACCCAGGGACCGAGACGTTTGGCTGTTTGCTCTGTCTCCCCTGATGTCACCAAGGTTACATATTAACCCCTGTGGGGCTCCCAGGTCAACCAAGGCCCGATGGGTTTCTAGGTGAGAGTACGAGTGTCCCGGGTGAGCGGCTCTCCACCCCCACTCTCCCGCCCCGTGCTCCCCTTAGATCACAGGGCAGCTCTGAATGCCAGCCAACTCGGGCCTGAGCCAGCGACCGAGATGAGCCAGGGCGCTCCAGGGGTCCTACCAGGGGCCGTTCCAAGAGGGCAGGTTAGGGTACTTTTCCAGGGGGGCGGGTTGGGAGCAGAAGAGAAACACCTTTTCCTTGCCTTCCTCACCCTCTCAGAAATAGGGACACAAATCCTTAGCTAATCACCACCCTTTCCCCACCCCTACCCCACCCCCGTTTTATGGAGCTCGCGTAGAGCGGGAGGCGCCAGGGACACAAGTGGAATTAAACTCGCGTCTGGTCGAGACTAGACGATCCTACTACCAGCTCCCTGCCTCTGGGCAGAAGCCCCGAATACATAACGGCTGTCTGTCCTCGCCCTGGCGCTGTCAGATAGTGGTCTACTTCCCGCTCATCTTCCCCCCAAGGAGGTTCTCCACAGCTGGACACTGAAGGCAGATTATCCGGCAGCAGTGTCGTGTGTGCAAGACACGTGGAGGCTTGGGAGTGTTGACGAGCGCGGTGCTCACTGTCTGACAGTCTGGAGACCGGTCACGTCGTCCCGGTGAATCAACGTGCAGATCGGGGTTTCCCCGGCCCCTCCCTAGGCAAACACGAAACCAGCCCAGCTCCTGGACCACAGCTGAAGCGCTCAGACACTGAGTTCAGTTTTGGTAGTATTGATCGCTGCGTGCGAACGAGAATCTGCTCTCTCCTTCCTAGATCGCGTCACCAGTGGGCGAAAACGGGGCAGAGAGAGATGGGTTTTACTGCCCACCCTCGCTCGGCTTGCGCGGGGCATCCCCCGAATCTCAGAAAGCTTTTTAAAGGACCGGATGCGGCCACCTGTTCGGGAATAACGGGTATTGTGCTGGCCAGTGCGGAGCGCGCCAAGAAATGGCACAGCGTCCTACGCCTGGCACACTTCTGAAGAAGCCACAGCGGGTCAGGCTGCAGGGGCGGTAGAAACCGGCCGAGACAGACCCTAAGCTGTCCCCATACCTAGCCCCACTGGCCCCGCCCCTCTACCACCGTGCCGGGTAGGGGCGTGGCTCCAGGTGGGCGGGCCTGCGCACGCGCCGTTTCTGGCTACACGAGGTTCCGGACATGTGACTCTGAGAAACGAAATGGAGAAGTACGAGCGGATTCGAGTGGTGGGCAGAGGTGCCTTCGGGTGAGCCAGGGCTCTGGGGGAGGAAACTGCTCGGGGAAAGGGAAAATCAGTCTCAACTCTGATAGTGGCTCGCCCCTCCCCGGAGCGTGAGCGCCCGCTCTGGGCAGCCCCGCCCAGCTTCCGGTCCCGTCCGGGCTGGCAGACTCCGCCTCTAGGGAGGTCACGCCCCTGACCCGCCCCTGCGCCTCCGCACTGTTCTGTTCTTTCTTCTGACTCATTCATTGAGCAAATATTGCGCGCCAACTGTTATATATAGTCACACTCTCCGCGCTGGGTGTACAGTTAAGAACCCAAACAGGCGTGGTCCATCCCCTCTCGAGGTGTACAGACTACTGGAAAATTGTACAATAAATAAGACACGCTTAAAACAATTACTAACTGCAAAAATAGAGTACAACACCAGGGAACACTTATTTGAGGTGTTCAAGGAATATTTCTGAGAGGTGAAATTTAAAGCCAGAGCTTGAGGAATGAGGACCAGTAGTCTGAAGGTGAAGACCGAGGAAACACCTCCGAGGGAAAGAATTCAAAGTATTCAAAGAACTGAGAAAAGACTAGTGGAGTTGGAATGTAGTGGGCAAGAATGGCATAAAATATGATTGTTAGGGAGGGCGGGAACCAGATTATGGCTTTATAGGCTTAAGTAAAGGGGCTGAATTATTTGTAGTGTATAAAAGAGGCTGGAGGAGAGGAATTGTCTTATACGCATTTTAAAATGCCAGAGTGCTGGCTGCTGTGTGGAATTCAGATTTGAGGATGACCAGAATGATAGAGACTGTTTCGAGGCTAGTGCAGCAAAGGAAGGAACAGGAAATCTTTTGGCATGATTTCCAGACGTCTGACTTAGTAACTGAGGTGTCATTTACTGAGGTGGAAGAGACGAGCACAGGCATCAAGTTTTTTCAATTTGCTAAAATTTCAGATGCTTGCACACCAGTCAGGTAGAGATGCAAAGATGCAAATATGTAAGTCTGGGGCTCAGAGAGATCTGAGCTGGAGATACAAATTTGAGACTTAGGTGATCATTTCAGTGTCCATTCATCAGTGGATATGTACGGAGGCACCAAATACTGGACAATGTACTGGGGATAGAGTGGTGAACAAGAAAGAACAAGGACCCTGCTTTTGTGGACGCTGACCTCAGAGTTGGCATACAACAATAATGTGAATAGCTTCCATTCACTGAGTATTTTCAGTGTACTAGCTTCTGTACTAAGTGCCTTACATGCATTTTCTCATTTGATCTTCTCAACTACCCTGTGAAGTCAATTCCATTTTCCATATAATGAAGTCACCTAATCCCAGACTAGATAACTATTGAGAAGGAGCCATAATTTGAAATCAGTTGAATCCAGAGTCTAGAAACTTAGAGACATGAAGATTGACTATCTCATTGTGTTTGTGGTGAAACTGAGTCTCCAGATAGGTTGACTTGCCCAAAGTCTGGCAGAGTTGTAATGAGTCCTCATCATTCCTAAACTCTGTGTCCGCAGTGTTCTGTGGACTCGTTAGATAACCTGTTGCTCTGGGTACTCATGTCCCTCTTCTAAGGGACGTCTGGTCATGAGGTCTGCCCAGCCTGAGATGTGGCTGGAACCTCAGTTGGTGCCCACCTTTGTATGTGCCCCAGGATTGTGCACCTGTGCCTGCGCAAGGCTGACCAGAAACTGGTGATCATCAAACAGATCCCAGTGGAGCAGATGACCAAGGAAGAGCGGCAGGCAGCCCAAAATGAGTGCCAGGTCCTCAAGCTGCTTAACCACCCCAATGTCATTGAGTACTATGAGAACTTCCTGGAAGACAAGGCCCTCATGATTGCCATGGAGTATGCACCAGGTGGGCCCGCCTCTTTGCATTGTCTGATTCTTTTTTTTTTTTTTTAAGATTTATTTATTTATTTCATGGAAGAACTGTGATATAGACCAGAAATTGGGGTTGGGGGTGGTAAGAGGATTCATTAGAGATAGAGTGGGGAGCAGAGCGGGCAGATCTATTGAAATACACTGCTGAGGGGAGCGATGGGTGAGACAGGAGAGATCTTCTGGGCCATGTGGGTGACCTCCCTGGCTAGGGATCGAACTCATAAACTCATGAGCAGTGGCTGGCAATAGCTTGATAGGACTGTGTCTTTAACCCCTGCACCACCAAGGATTCAGGCCCTGGCCTGATTCTTAAGGGCCTCTCACCTCCGGGATACAGATCAGTGAGCTTCCTCCCTTGGAATGGGCTTGGGTGAGGGTCAGATGTAGAGTTTTGACCCGTTGTTTCACATTGGTGGGCCTTTGCCGTCTCTGGACCTTCAGTTATATAAAAGGAGGGTGATTTGATTTGTTCATGATTTGCTCCTCGCGGCTGCAGGCGGCACGCTAGCTGAGTTCATCCAAAAGCGCTGTAATTCCCTGCTGGAGGAGGAGACCATCCTGCACTTCTTTGTGCAGATCCTGCTGGCACTGCATCATGTGCACACCCACCTTATCCTGCACCGAGACCTCAAGACCCAAAACATTCTTCTCGATAAACACCGAATGGTTGTCAAGATCGGTGACTTTGGCATCTCCAAGATCCTTAGCAGCAAGAGCAAGGCCTACACGGTGCCTGGGAATGGTGGGGATGGCGGTGGGAATGGAGGGGGCCTCAAAGGGGCTGGAGAGGCAGCTGTCTTCACTTGGGCCTGGGGTAGGTAGAATCGCTGCTCTTCACGCCTCCGGGGCTATAATACGAGCACCCCTCCTGCAGGTGGTGGGAACTCCATGCTACATCTCCCCTGAACTGTGTGAGGGCAAGCCCTACAACCAGAAGAGTGACATCTGGGCCCTGGGTTGTGTTCTCTACGAGCTGGCTAGCCTCAAAAGGGCTTTTGAGGCCGCAGTGAGTATAAACACCCCCAAAAGACAACTGGGGATAGCCAGGAAATCTCTACAACCTCCCTGACCAGCCCACCCACCCCGGTCCTTGGTCCCAACTACTTTTCTGTTTCTCCTCTTGTCGCTGAGTGTCATGTCGCCCTCCTTACACTGGTGAATTACCCCAGGGCAGGGCTGTGGCTTCTTTCAGACTGCAGGTTTCTGAGAATAGAGGTTGGGTCCCCCCACTAAAGTGAGAGCGCCTGAAGACAGGACTTCTTAGCAGATTATGTACTGTCATAAGGGCAAGACTTGATTTTCCCCAACAACTTGGGATTTCTGAGAACATCGCTGCTGCTCCCCTATCAGACTGGGGCTCTCGAAAGCAGAGATTAGCTCCCCTGTCATGCTGGGACTCCCCTCATCAGTCTGAAGACCCCGATGGGCGGGCCTGTGACCACCCCATCAGACCAGGGAGCTGTGTGCTGCCGCCTAAGAACCCGACCCGACCTATTTTATTTATTTGAGATTTTATTTATTTATTTATTTATTTATTTATACAAGAGCAGGGGTACAGGCCAGAGTCCAGGGAGGTGAGGGGATTCACCAGAGACAGAGTGGGGAACAGAACAGGCAGATCAACTTGAAACACACTGCTGAGGGGAGCAGCGGGCGAGGCAGGAGAGGTCTGCTGCGCCATGTGGGTCCCCTCCCTGGCCAGCGGCAGGGATTGAACTCATGCTGCAGTGGCTGCTGTTTGCTTCACAGTGTGTTTGCTTAACCCACTGTGCCACCAGGGAGGGCCCCTCCGCCGACCTGAGGTTTTGACCAACCCCAAAAACTTGGTGCCTTCACAGAACCTGCCGGCCCTGGTGCTGAAGATCATGAGCGGCACCTTTGCACCCATCTCTGACCGATACAGCCCCGAGCTTCGCCAGCTGGTCCTGAGTCTGCTCAGTCTGGAGCCCACACAGAGGCCACCGCTTAGTCACATCATGGCACAGCCCCTCTGCATCCGTGCCCTCCTCAACCTACACACAGACGTGGGCAGCGTCCGCATGCGAAGGCCTGTGCAGGGAGCAGGGGAGGGGGCCTGGGCAGCAGGAGGGAGCAGCCTGTGGGAGCACAGTTCAGCTTGGGCAGGGGGGACTCAAAGCGAATCCTTCATTCCTGCATTCTGGGGGAGGCTGGGGTGTCCAGGAACTGAAAGCCCCATCTGTCCCCAGAGCAGAGAAATCCCTGGTGACAGGGCCACCCATGGTCCCCGGCAGCACAGGGAACAGGATCACTGGTGTCCGCTGCAGGGGTAAGTCGGGGCAGCGCACCAGGTCCCCGTGGACGCCATTCCATCCCATCAGTCTAATGGGCCTGGTGCACTGTCCCCGCAGGCATCCCCCGGGGGCCTGTGCGGCCAGCCATCCCACCTCCACTGTCGTCGGTGTATACGTGGGGTGGTGGGCTCAGCACCCCGCTGCGGCTGCCCATGCTCAACACGGAAGTGGTCCAGGTGGCAGCTGGGCGCACGCAGAAGGCTGGCGTCACACGGTCTGGGCGCCTCATCTTGTGGGAGGTGAACGGCAGGGGGCAGGGCTTGGAACTGAGGGTACTGTGGGGGCGCCACCAAGGAGGGTGTGGGGCACTCAGGCCCCTCCCGATCCCCTACAGGCCCCGCCACTAGGTGCAGTAGGTGGCACCCTCCTCCCAGGGGCTGTGGAGCAGCAGCAGCCCCAGTTCGTCTCCCGTTTCCTGGAGGGCCAGTCTGGCGTGACCATCAAGCATGTGGCCTGTGGGGACCTCTTCACAGCGTGCCTGACCGGTGAGCCAGCCAGCGGTTACCCTGTGAACATCTATGAGAAGGCTCCCCAGAACAAAGGCCCTCATTCCCTGTAACTTACAAACTGCTCAATTAACGCTTCTATTTTCTCCTTACTTTGTACCAGGAGTTTTCCTTCTCCGGTCCCCTTTATTCTTCACAGCAGGCCTGGCAAGTTCTCCATTTGACAGATCTAGAAACTAAAGCTCATCTACTAACTCACATGTCCAGAGTCACACTTGAAAGAGACCCGTGTCCTTTCCTTCGCCTGTCCCATCCTTCCAGCCCTAGCCTCCATCCCTAGATTGGACGGGCCTGTCTAAAAGAACAGCCTAACCTTTCTCACTTCCCTTTTCTCACCTCCCCAACCCAGACAGAGGCATCATCATGACCTTTGGCAGTGGGAGCAACGGGTGCCTAGGCCATGGGAGCCTCAATGACATCAGCCAGGTGGGCGTCACGTACGCTGGGAAGGGGAAGTAGGGATCTGGCAAGGAACCCACAACTGAGAGCCGATACCCAAGTTGGGGCCAGGGGGATCTCCAGCAGCCACAGGTCCCCGTGGCTTCCAGACTGCACCTGTTCTGGGCCACTTCAGGGAAAGTACGGAAAGACCAGTCTTCCCCAGCCGTTAGAGTGTGGTTGGGAGTTAAAGAGACAGCCACCTCATGAGAGTGTCATCTGCAGCTTTGTCTCCACAGGGCCTGCGAGGCCAGGTGGCTGGTCAGGCGCCTTGCCCACTGCCTCTCCTTGCTTCCTCTCTAGCCCACCATTGTGGAGGCGCTGCTGGGCTATGAGATGGTGCAGGTGGCCTGTGGGGCCTCTCACGTACTGGC
Organism: Galemys pyrenaicus; assembly: GCA_019455555.1. Taxonomy (NCBI): domain Eukaryota; kingdom Metazoa; phylum Chordata; class Mammalia; order Eulipotyphla; family Talpidae; genus Galemys; species Galemys pyrenaicus. Next base: position 2,675,556 of record JAGFMF010011578.1, on the reverse strand, counting down.
CTTGTCTACTGAGCGAGAACTGTTTGCCTGGGGCCGCGGAGACGGTGGTAAGCTGTCTACTATACCCTTGTTCCAGCCTCTGGGCTCCAGCTTCTCACAGCACTCCCGGCCGTGATTTGTTCCCCTTCATACCCAAGTTCCACCATGGCCCATTTTTCTTGCTCTCTTCTTTCTAATTCCATTTTTGTTAAAGATTTATTTACTGATGCATACAAGCACTGGGGTATAGACCAGAGTCGCAATAGGTGAGAGGATTCACCAGAAATAGTGGGGAGCAGAACAGGCAGATTGACTGAAATATACCGCTGAGGGGAGCAGCGGGCGAGGCAGGAGAGGTCTGCTGTGCCCTGTGGGTCCCCTCCCTGGCTGGGGATCAAACTTACACTGCAGTGGCTAGTGATAGTTTGATAACACTAAGACCTCTTGGGTCACCAGGGAGGCCCTCTCTAATTCCATTTATTTGTTCACTTAGGGAACTTTTATGCATTCCCACTGTATTTGTCCACTTTGCTGGGTCCTGTGAAACGATGAAAAACATGTCACTCCCATCAAGTAATTTGGATATAATGAGGGAAATTAGATTAAATTCAGTCAATAGTGTTTCTTCTGGCCTTTTCTGGGTCAGGGGTCAGGCTGGGCATTAAAACTAGAGATAACTTAGGCAGCACTCCTGCTTCAGTTATGCCCACTTGTGCCTATGTAGGCATTTCTTCTCACAAACTTATCCCAATGGCCTCCCTGGTGACCTGGGTGTTAAGTCTCTGTGCTATCACCACTACGGCCTGAAGTCCACCCCCAACCAGGAGCTGACCCACATGGCACAGCAGACCTCTCCTGCCCCGCCCGCTTCTCCCCTCAGCAGTGTATTTCAGTCGATCTGCCTATTCTGCTCCCCACTCTATCTCTAGTGAATTCTCTCAACCCCACACCTTTGGCCTTGACCCCAGTTCTTCTATGTAAAAAAAAAAATTTTTTTTTCCCTTTGCAAAGCAGCAGCTCACTGACGCTATGCAGGTGCCTCTTTTCCCTAGTAAGCCCGTCCTTTTAAAATGTGAAAAAAAGGGGCCTCCCTCGTGGCACAAGGGGTTAAGTCACAGCACTATGAAGTATCTGCAGCCACTGCAGCATGAGTTCGATGCCCGGCCAGGGAGGGGATCCACATGATGCAGGAGACCTCTCCTGTCTCCCCAGCTACTCCTCTCAGCAGTGTGTTTCACTAGATTGACCTATTCTGCTCCCCACTCTGTCTCTGCTGAATCTTCTCACCTCCGGTGACCCTGGCCTGTACCCCAACTCTTGTGTGCATAAATAAATAAATATTTAGGGGGAAAAAAACTAGCAATAACTTAGATGGGCTCTTGTCCTCTTGTAGGACTCATTTTGGTGGGGGGAAGGAAGACACCTCCAGGGTGATAGAGGATTGACAGTGCTGGGGTTCCACACAGGCTCCAAGATGTGGGAGTCCAAGGGACGCCATCTGGGGGAGACAAAGGTGGCATCTAACAGGATCCTAAAGAAGGAGTAGGATTTTGACTGGCAAAGGGGCCAAGGACAGGCATTTCAGGCATCATAAAACATCTTCCCTCATGCTGTTTTACCTCTTTTCTGTGGGTCTTCCTCATCCTGGCATCACCAGCCCTAAATCTCAAATGGGCCTTATCTTGGCTTCTCCTCACAGGCCGGCTGGGACTGGGCACGAGAGAGTCCCACAGCTGTCCGCAGCAGGTGTCCGTGCCCTCAGGACAGGAAGCCCAGCGGGTTGTATGTGGCATTGACTCCTCCATGATCCTCACTGTGCCTGGCCAAGCCCTGGCCTGTGGGAGTAACAGGTAAATAGGAGTGCCCGGATGACTAACCTGTCCCTCACCCTCCCTGGCTGCTAATGCTCCTTCTCTCACTCTCTAAAGGGGTTGCGGGTGCTGCTATGTTCAACCCAGTGTGGAGTCTGGGTACCAGCTCCTGCCCAGACCAGCGGGGCCAGGGCAGTCTATACAAACTGCGTCACTGGTTCTGCTTCAGGTTCAATAAACTGGGCCTGGACCACCTCTCCCTGGGGGAGGAGCCTATCCCCCTTCAGCAAGTGGAAGAGGCCCTGAGCTTCACACCTCTAGGGTCTGCACCCTTGGACCAGGAGCCCCTGCTGAGTGTGGACCTGGGGACTGCTCATTCAGCTGCTGTGACTGGTAAGTAGGACCTGAGTACAGGAGGCCAGAGACGAGCTCTCCTGGCCGCTTGGGACCTCAGCTGAGGCGCCCCTTTTCTTGCTTTCCTCTCTCCTTCCCTGTAGCCTCCGGTGACTGCTACACTTTCGGCAGCAATCAGCACGGGCAGCTGGGCACCAATGCTCGCCGGGTCAGCCGGGCACCTTGTCAAGTCCAGGGTCTTCAGGGCATCAAGATAGCGATGGTAGCCTGTGGGGATGCCTTCACTGTAGCCATCGGGGCAGGTGATGCGTGGGCACTTTGGGGGCAGAGAGGGGCGTGGGCAGGTCCATGGGCAATGAGGGATTATCACACTCAGGACTGCTGGACTCAGCAGCTTCATATTGAGGCCATTATGACAGTGAGGGAGTAGAGCTCCTTGCTAGTCCCAAGAATCCCTCCTTGGAATTCTCTCTGGCAGAGGGAGAGGTGTACTCTTGGGGTAAAGGGGCCCGAGGTCGACTAGGAAGGAGGGATGAGGATGCTGGGCTCCCTCGGCCAGTGCAGCTGGATGAGACACACCCCTACACTGTGACCTCTGTGTCCTGTTGCCATGGAAACACTCTCCTGGCTGTTCGACGTGAGTATGATTTTTGCCCCCTCACCCACATAAGGGTTAACCCAGCTGGTCCCTGCTGACACTCCCATTCCTGGTGGTCATGGGCCAAATTGCTGAAAGCATCTTCAGGCCCCAGACAAATGAAAGCAGAAGTTGTGGGGTAAAACTGAGTTTCTTGGCTGAGGTGGGCAAGGGTGGGTGCTCACTGGGCCACATTGAAGGGCTGTCCCCACTGCTCCCCAGGGCCCAAACGCATTCTTCTCCCTCTCTAGAGTCCAGCTGAGTGTGAACCTGTTTCTGACCTGGCAGGGTCTGGAGTCTGGGCCCTGTGTGGGGAGGAGCTAGGTGATGTTTGCTGGAGGCACTGCCCTGAGAGGCTGAATGGTTTCTTTGTACCCTCCAGCTGTCACAGATGAGCCAGTCCCCCCGTGAAGCACCCGGATACCTCTGGACCTGCTTCTGATACTGCTTCCATGAATATTCGAAAAGTACAAGTGCCTGGGCATCACTGTCCCCACCAGACCCCTGGGTTGTGTCATTAGTGGGGTATAAGAACCAGCAAAGTCCCTGTTCTGCTTTTGGCCTTGGAAAAACTTCAATCTACTCTGTCCCCCAGCCCAGCTCTTTTCTTTCCCCACCCCATATTCTCTTAAGTCAGTTTTTCCTGAGTCCAGCCCGGCTAGAATTGGAAGCCAGGCGTAACCTGTGGAAGCAGGGTGAGCTTCAGAGCCTTGGAAGAAAAAGGCTGGAGGGGGTTGTGGCAATACCTATACCCTGCCTTCTCTTTCTAGCCCAGTTAGAAAGTAAGTCTTTGGTGCCCACTGGGAGAGCCACTCAGTGTTGAGGAGGAGGGGCAAGCCATGGCCTGCCTGGACTGGCCATTCTGACTGCCTGGCCTCTCTGCATTGCCTGGGGCTGGGAGGTCTGAGGCAGCTGCCATCTGCCCCCACACCTATATCCTGAAGCAAGGATTTGCACAACCTCTGAGGCCACCCTTTCCCTGAGGGAGTGCATCAGCCCTTTCTGCAATATATTTCAGCAATGGGTATCCCTGCTGAAGGATGCCCCTCACCCCAGTCTTTGCCAGCAAAGCAGGTAGGAGCAAAGTGTAGCTGGAACAAACCAGTTTCTCAGTTGACTGGTAAAGTAGCGCCAATAAAAACATCAGCTGCCTGCCTAGAGTGTGGTCTCTTCAAGGGTGGGGGTGGTGGCCTGACACCCAAGGGCTGGGCCAGGCCTGATCTCGGTGCAGGGCCGCGGTCGAGGAAGGAATGTGGGCGCACCCTCAAGCTGGGGCCGAGGTTCCTTTGGCCCTGCGCCCAGCCCGGCCTCCCGGCCCCAGCCCCAGCCGTGCTCCCCGGATCTGGTTGCCAGGCTTCGGCTGCCTAGCACCTGGAAGCTGGAGCCCCAGGTCCCTGAGCGACTAGAGCCCCAGAGACCGGGGCTGTTGACTGCGGAGAAGCGAACCTTTGTGGCACGGTTCGGCCTGGCCCCAGGCGCCCTCCGCCCCATCCAGCGTAAGGGGCTCCCCAGTTTGGGGGAGAAGCGGGGCTACAGTCTCCCTTCCCAAGGGAGCTCCGGAGTCCCTGCTCCGTGGCGGGGGCGAGCCTGGTCATGTGCCGCCCCCGAAGCCGTGAGCTCGCGGGGTGGGTGGGGAGCCCCGGAGCGGCGGGCGCTAGGACCGAGCGGGCGCGGCTCCGCCCCCTCTTCCGGCGGGCGGGCTCTCGGGCCGGGCGCCGCTCTCGGCCGCCAGTCGGCGCCGCCGGGAGCCGCGAGCGCGGCCGGAGCGAGGCGCGGGCTGTGGGGCCTCCGCGTGCCCGGCCCCGCTCGCCCGTGCCCGCCCGCCATGCCCGGCTTCGACTACAAGTTCCTGGAGAAGCCCAAGCGGCGCCTGCTCTGCCCGCTGTGCGGGAAGCCCATGCGCGAGCCGGTGCAAGTCTCCACCTGCGGCCACCGCTTCTGCGACACCTGCCTGCAGGAGTTCCTCAGGTGCGGCGGGGCCGGGGCCGCCGGGGTCGGGGGGCGCAGGGGCAGCGCACGGGGCGGGGGGCCGGGCCCGAGGCACGCCGCGCCTTTGTCTGCGCCGCGGCCCGTGACCTCAGGGGCGCCCACCCTGACGTCACGGGGCGACAGTGACGTCAGGCCGCGAGGGAGGACCCCGCGTGCCAGTCCCTAGGGTCCTGGGCCCCCCGGCGCCCGCCTTGGGGCGGGAGGCTCGGTCCTTCTGCCCGGTGAGGTGGGAGGACGCCCTTCCTGACCTGCGGCGGGTCCTCCCCGCCCGAGCCGGGCGGCCTCGCGCCTGAACTTTGAATCTGTGGGCAGACGTGGACCAGCCCCCCGCCCCCCGGCCCGCTCGGCCCCGAGTTGCCACCCCCCAAGCCGCCGGATGCGCCCAGCGGGCGGGCACGGCAGCTATTGTTCTCCCATTTCTCGGATGAGGAGACTCGAGACTCAGAAAAGGGCCGCGAGCCGGGCAGCCGCGGTCTCCTGGAGGCTTCCCTGCGGCTTCGGCCGGGGCTGCTCGCGCTCGCGGTGGAGGGAGGCCGGGACGCGGCCATCTCCCGCCGCAGTCGGCACCTTTAGAGGTCTCCCCCTTCCCCTCGGGGTCCTGAGCGCCGCGGGTAGTCAGGACATCGTTAGGGAGGTGGGAGGCAGCGCCCCGCGTGCCCTGAACCCCTGCGCACTCGGGACCCAGCTCGCCCCTTCACTCGGGGCTGGCCAGTGAGTTCTGGGCGCCCTGTGGCGTCTCGGACCGCCTGCCTGTGCTGGGAGCTGCCCCGCTGGTAGGGGGAGCCGGGTGAGGGACCCCCCACTCCGGGGAGGTCACGGCCCTAGAGCCCGGGAGAAGGCTGCCCCGCACGTCGTCGGTCGGGCAGGGAGCGCGCCTCCGGGGCTCCGTCCTCAGTGCGCCTTCCCTCGCCCTGCCCTGCGCAGCCCCTGGCTGGCGGAAACCTCGGCAGGCTCTTTGTCTTCTGTTCCCCACTGCCTGGGCCAGCTCCTGCCCTCACATATGCTCCCGCACGAGCTGCTGTGCTGCCCCCTCCTCCTTTTCCCTTCCCCTCCACCCTCCTCCCTTCAGTGTACACACACACTCCCCTACAGACACACAGCCCATTGTCTTCTGCTGCCCTTCCTCAGCCCTCTGGTTTCCAGATGAGGCCAGCTGAGGCCTCCCCACCCCCAGCTGACCCACCCTTACTGCCTGGGGGAAGAGGGGGGCTGCCAGGCCCAGTTCCTTGCAACCCTTCTGCCCCTCCCCCTCCCGGAAATCCCCTCTTCCTCCTCCCTCCCCATCCTGTCTTCTCCCCTGGGCCTGGGCCTCCACTGCACAGCCTGAAGCAGTCTCTGCCCCTGCGTCCCACCCCCCTTCTCTCCGGCCTGAGCCTGCTGCTGAAGCTCTCCGGAGGGAAGAGCTAATTGGACAGACTCTGCCCCTTACCGCCATCCTCCACCCTGCGAGCAAGGGTATCTAATACCTCTGGTGGAACCTTTGTCCTGGCTGGGCCCCAAGCTGCCCAGACAAATCTGCCTGAAGCCTGGGGACTGGCTTCAGTCGCCTCCCTGTCTCCAAAGCCACAAGTCAGCGCATTCCTGAAGCGGCCAGGCAGACCCCTCCTCCCTCTGGCCCACCCCTGGTTCCCAGCTCTGGCTAGGGCCATTCAGGTTGGCCCAGGAAACCTGGTTGCCCTGTGGGCATGGACACACCTCTTCAGTGCCCGGGCTTGCATTTTTGGTCTTGGCCAGTGGTGGTAACTGGAGGGTCAAGGGGAAGAGGGACGTGTAAGAAATCCTTTGGCTCCTTGAGGTGAGGCATGAACTCTCCAGGCCCTGGATGGGACCATCCTGGCCAGGGCTGCCTGTGGCATCTGCTTCCGCCTTGATCCCTGCCTGCTCCCCACCTGCCTGACTCAGATCTGACTGAAATGCTGTGCCTTAGGGCCTTCCACACTGCCTAGTGAGCCCTCACCCCACCTGGCCAGGCCAAGCATGTGTGACTGGTCTGGCTGGGGTCAGCAGGGTCAGCAGGCTTCAGGTGCCTGCCGTGTAGTGGCCAGAGCCCTGGTTTTGTTTGCTTGGATAGTTTGTCTTGCCCCAGCCTCTCTTCTGTGTGCAGCACAGTACAGTAAAAAGTGCTGTGGAATTGGATGTATTTAAATGCTGCTTCACCTGTGCACCTCAGGTCTTTCATCTGCAAAATGGGCAACCAGCCTTTACCTGGTCGCAGTTGGGAGGCCTCCTTAGGAGTGTAAACACAGCCCAGTAGTGAGCCCAGCCCTCTCTTTGCTTAGGAGACACGCCCTCTGGGGAGGAGGGATGGGTTGGGATGGAATGGAATAACTCCGTCTGAAACTGACCTTTGCCCTGGGTTTTGGCCTGGCATCTTCATGGGGGCTGGGAAGCCCTGGTTCTTGATCTCAGCCCTCCCTGCTTTCAGCCAATGAGGGGGGCAGGTGCTGGTGGGCCTGTTCCTCTCCCAGTCCAGCTGTCCTCCTGGGGGGAGGGGTGCAGCTGCCACCTGTTGGCCAAATGCTGTCTGAGGCAGCTATTGCTGCCTCTACCGGGCTCAGAACCCTCCTCTCAGGAGAAGAGCTGGGATCTGGGGTCCTGGGAAGGTGGGTACCTTTGTGCCTCTGCTTGACCTCCCAGACGGGGTTGGTTGGGGAATGATCTGGTGAGGAAGGGAGGCTGCCCTGGCTGAGGGGGTGGGAAGGGCCTGAAGTTCTTCCTGATAGACTGGAGCCTTGACCCATTCATTTCCTCCCCCTTCACAGTGAAGGAGTCTTCAAATGCCCTGAAGACCAACTTCCTCTGGACTATGCCAAGGTGAGTCCTCAGTGCCAGGCACAGAGGTCCAGGTATAGGCTGTTGCCCTCAGTGGAGGCTGGAGCTGCTGGCAGCCACTGGGCTCAGGGCCAGTGTCAACACAGTGCGGTGGAATCATGTGCCCCCATAAAGGTGGCCTGTTCCCTCCCACCAGGCCAGTTTGCAGATTAGGCCTGTGTTTGCCCTGGAGGGCAGGCACAATGCCCAGCCTGTGGGGGTGCACAGAGCCGCTCTGTGCCCATGAGAAGTGTTCCCCTTCCCTTTGGGTGGGCAACCAGACGAATGGCTGAGGGCCAGGGTCCCTCTACCAGGGGGAAGGAGGAAGAGGGACTGGGGCTGCTGGGAACGAGCAGGCTGGTTGGCTTCCATGCCACAGGCCTGCGAGGGTCCCTGGGATCCAGTGTTGGAGCAGATACCGCATGTGCCCTTTACCACGGGGCGCAGAGGGGACTACAGCCAAGAGACTGCCACTGGACCTAGGGCTGAGCCAGCCTGCCTGGGAGTGGAAGCGGCGAGAGGTGGGGGCCGAAGCACAGACTCTGACTAGTTCTCCCCTCGTGTCCCCAGATCTATCCCGACCCGGAGCTGGAGGTTCTGGTGTTGAGCCTGTCCATTCGCTGCATCCACAGTGAGGAGGGCTGCCGCTGGAGTGGGCCGCTGCGCCACCTGCAGGTGAGCCTGACGGGGGCGGGCACAACCCCTCCCTCACAGAGACTAACTGCAGCCTCTCCTCCCAGGGCCACCTGAACACCTGCAGCTTCAATGTCGTCCCCTGCCCCAATCGCTGCCCCACCAAGCTGAGCCGCAGGGACCTCCCTGCACACTTGCAACACGACTGTCCCAAGCGGCGTCTCAAGTGCGAGTTCTGTGGCTGTGACTTCAGTGGGGAGGCTTTTGAGGTAAGTGGGGCCTGACTGAGGGTGGAGGGAGAGTGGACATCTGGTGGCCCAGGAAGCCCTTAACTAGGCCCCGCTGGCATTTTCACAGAGCCACGAGGGCGTGTGCCCCCAAGAGAGTGTGTACTGTGAGAACAAGTGCGGTGCCCGCATGATGCGCCGGCTGCTCGCCCAGCACGCCACCTCCGAGTGCCCCAAGCGCACCCAGCCCTGTGCCTACTGTGCCAAGGAGTTCGTTTTTGACACTATCCAGGTGAGTTTCTTCTTCAGCTGTGACTAGGGCAGGTAGCAGGGAGTCAGGCTACTGACTGCTCTCTCTGCCTCTCTCTGGCCCTAGAGCCACCAGTACCAGTGTCCAAGGCTGCCTGTTCCCTGCCCCAACCAGTGTGGTGTGGGTACTGTGGCTCGGGAGGACCTGCAGGGCCATCTAAAGGACAGCTGTAGCACGGCCCTGGTGCTGTGTCCATTCAAAGACTCCGGCTGCAAGCACAGGGTGAGATGCCCCTCCTTTCTGTCAGCCCCCTTGGTCCTTGAAGCCTCAGGTGTAGACTAGGCCTCTGGTGGTCCCTGGCATGCTGTTTTGAAGCCTCAGGCCCCCTGCTGCCCACCTCCAGCATCCTCCCAGCGCCCCCCGTTTTTCTCAGTGAGAGCTGAGTGCCTGCCAGTCTGTTCCCACTCCTCCCCTCTCCTGGGCCTGCCTCTACTGATAACTCTCCTCCTTCCCCCATGGCTTGGGGCTTTGCCAACAGTGCCCTAAGCTAGCCATGGCACGACATGTGGAGGAGAGCGTGAAGCCACATCTGGCCATGATGTGTGCGCTGGTGAGCCGGCAGCGGCAGGAGCTGCAGGAGCTGCGGAGAGAGCTGGAGGAACTGTCGGTGGGCAGTGACGGCGTGCTCATCTGGAAGATCGGCAGCTATGGACGGCGGCTGCAAGAGGCCAAAGCCAAGCCCAACCTGGAGTGCTTCAGCCCGGCCTTCTACACACACAAGTACGGCTATAAGCTGCAGGTGTCTGCGTTCCTCAATGGCAACGGCAGTGGGGAGGGCACGCATCTCTCGCTCTACATCCGCGTGCTGCCAGGTGCCTTTGACAATCTCCTCGAGTGGCCCTTTGCTCGCCGTGTCACCTTCTCCCTGCTGGATCAGAGCGACCCTGGGCTGGCTAAGCCACAACATGTCACTGAGACCTTTCACCCTGACCCAAACTGGAAGAACTTCCAAAAACCAGGCACTTGGCGGGGCTCCCTGGACGAGAGTTCTCTGGGCTTTGGTTACCCGAAGTTCATCTCCCACCAGGACATCCGCAAGCGAAACTACGTGCGGGATGATGCAGTCTTCATCCGTGCCTCTGTTGAGCTGCCCCGGAAGATCCTCAGCTGAGGGCAGATGTGGCTCCAGGAGAAAGGGTGGGGGTGGGACATGACCTCAGTCAGGCACTGGCTGAACCTGGAGAGGGGGCCGGACCCCCTTTCAGCTGCTTGTGCTGTCTAGGTTCTGTTACCCTGTTTCTCCCTTCCACTCCCCACCTACTTGCCACCCTCAGGTGCCTCCTACTGGTGCTTCAAACCTGACCCCTGGTGGGGGAGCAGGCCTTGGGGTCATCAAGGGCTTGGAAACAAGTGACCCCAGGGTCCGTCTCCTCTTCAGAGCAGGGCAGACATGCCTTGGTGCCGGCCACACTCTACCCAGGACTGAGGTGCCTGCTGGTGCTATGTCCCAAGAGCCATAGGGGGTGGGGGGACTTGGGAAAGTGAGGGGTATGAACTAAAGAATCTGTTTCAAGATCTGATAACCCCTCTCCCCAGCTGTGCCCCCTCTGGTTATTTATTTACTTAGTGCCAGGAGGGCACAGTGGGGGAGCCCTGATTTTTAATAAATCCGGAATTGTATTTATTAACTTGGTGCCAGGCTGGCTCTTATGGGTTGGTTTGGGCCCAACTGTGAAGGCAAAGGTCCACTGGAGACTGGCTGCTGCCATCTCTCCCCAGGACCCAGCTGACTAGCTGGATTAGCCCAGCCAGAACCGCATCAGGCTTTGTGTGCGAGTCGCCTGCCGCTGCCCTCTGGCGGCTAGATGAGAGCGGTGCAGGGGCTGGACGTCTTAAATCCTCCGTTTCCAACCAGCCAGATGAGTGCTTCTGTCCTAGACAGTTATAGGTTTAATGAGAATAGCCATCATTTATTGAATACTGAGATGTGGCAGATACTGCTAAGCACATATGCATTATTTCATTTAATACGACTCATTTCACTTGACAAAGGACCCATCTTAGCAAAGATTTAATGAGACAATGCATGTTCCTGCTACAAAATAAATACTTGATGAATGTTTCTCTGACTCCAAAGCCCAGCCCACACCCAGGACTAAAATGAGCAAAAGGGCCTTCAAGGTTTATAAGACACTTGGATTTTCATAATAGGCCTCAGTGGGTGCCGTATTAGCTACATATAACCAATGAAATAGGAACAGAATGAACTGACTTCCCAGTGATCTTTTGGCTGGTTTGATAGGGTCTGGATTGTTTTCTAAGCTCCAACAATCCCTGCAAGTATCTCTAATTTTGGCAGATTAAGGTTTGGCTCCTTGCTGTGTTTGTTTTGGCAAGTTAGATACTGGGGGCACAGTTGCTCATTGAGTGAGCCTGTTCACTTCCTGCATTTATTGGAAAGCTTAATAAGCCTAAGTGTCTTACGACCTAGCCCTAAGAGGCAAGAAGGCCAAGGCAAGAGAACCGTTACCTCGTAAGAAGGCTCTAGGGCTGCAGTTCTGCCTTACCCACTCTGCCACACGTGGAGGTGCAGAGTTCTTACATGAAGGTTGACAGGAAAGGGCAGATCCTTCTGGGAACTACCCACCAGCAGAGTCCTCAAGAGGAGAAAGTCGCTGTTCCAGGGGTTGATGAGGCCCTGGCTGCCTTGCAACATAAAGCCAGTAGCCTTTACCAGAGGTGGCACATTAAGACCAAGAAGAAAGACCATTAAGAAAGCTACAGGCTCCCACAGAAGCACCTTCACTTAAAGCTCCGTTCCGCAGGCCAACAGAAGGGTCCAGCTCTGGCTCCCCCGGTGGCAGGACTACGTCACCGCATGCTCATTCCCAGAAGACTCACTAGTGCCTCCTAGAGTTGTGCGCAATAGGGCCCCGCAGTCCACCTCCCACCCAGCCCTAGTTAGCTTCACTCCAGCGCCTTCGCAGGTGATTGCTTTGTGGGACTCAGGTCAGGTTTTGTACCAAAGGGTGAGATAGACTTCCCAAGCATCCTCCCCAGGGTGGGCACGCTTCACGGTGCCAGCAGAGCTGGGTTCGCCTGTCTACTCCGATGTTAAGCTGATTGCAGGTCTCATCTGCATTGGCAAAGGAGGGTTTTCTTTCCCAGGGGAGACAGTAGGCAGAGTACCTTCACCCAGTGCCCCCTCAGAACAGGGCATGCTCAGGAGAGTGCTTTCCACTCCAGCACTGAGAGCCACTTGATGATTCTTGCTCAGGTCTCATTCCACCCTCACTGACTCCATCCTTCAGAATCTTTCCTTCCTTTCCTTTCCCACCCAAAATCAACAGAAGGGAAGGGACAAACGTAAACAGGCTCTTCTGGGTTTGCCTCTGTGGAGACAAAAAGGGGAATGTTCTCCACTACATGTTAGATTCAGATTGCCAAGAGGGCCAGTTTTCATGTTAACAGCACCTATTACCTTCACCTCTGTCAGAGGTCTTCTTAAATTCCAAATTATCAGCGGGAGAAGTTTAATTTTGTTGGGAAACCATTCCTCAGTGGTGGGCTTTGGAATTAAAGTGGTAGTCCACTCTGGGCCTCCAGTGAAAAGCAGCAAGCAGTACTTACCACCAAATCCCAAGCTTGGAACAGCTCCAAGGCTGGCCAGTTGGGGCCCCACGGGGACCGACGAACCAACTACTCCATGCTCTGCAATTGCAACAGCAGCCCTGTCCAGAGTAACTGGCTAGGGCTTCTGAGTGGGATACACTGGGGTCTTCCTCCTTAAAATGAGAAATTACTCCCCTTCTAGTAAATGAGACCTGTTAGAAACCACTGCAAGAAAACTGCCTCAGACATTCACAGCATTAAACGAATAGGACAAGGTCAAAAGGTGTTTTTTCTTTTTACTGGTTTATAATAATCTTAAAAACCCCATCACACCCATAAACCACCACAGGTGAGAGAGATGGAGAATGACTGCTACAGTATGTGGACAGTGTGGGGAATCCAGGTATTCCCTAGGGGCAGTGTGGGATGGAGACAGGGAGTGTGGATAGGTGGCCCTGGCTTGGACCCTTATTGCTGGTTGGGGGTTGGCTGGCAGAGGGGGAGAGGGGCTCAGGGTGAACAAGGAAACATCTCACACCAAGGTGAGGGGAGCTGGGGATTAAGGAGGGGGAGGTCACAGTACATTTTCCATGCAGACTAGGGGTGGGAGTGAGAGCTTCAGAGACTTGCACCCCTACACAGGAAGAGATGGGTTTGAGGTTGTTTGATTTAAAGCCCCCAAGTTGGTGTCTGGTCCAATTTCTTAAAATGGTAGTTCACCTTTTGGGGAGAGGCAATGGAAAATGATCTGGTTTGGAGATCAAGCAAGGGATAAGGGGAGACAGTGGTCCTCTTAAATTTAACTCAGAGAAGTGAGAACTAAAGGAGGCCTGGGTGAGCTGGTGACCGACACCCTGGGAGAAGGCATCGCGCCAGAAGCTGCAGGTGCTCCTGAAGGCTCCAGGACAGGGAGGTACCAGTGTGCACAGGGAAACAATCAGGAAAAATAAATTAGGACTTCATGTTGCTATCATTTGGCATAACACAATCAGGCATTTTTTTTTCTTTTCTTTTTTCTCTTTAAATATAAGGCAACTTGCCAACACATAATTTAAAAAACTGGTCTTCAGTCACATTGCTTCAGATGACTAGAGAATTTCTGGCTAAAGAACAGTGGAGAGTATAGTAAACAAATCCCAAAAGTTTAAATAAGAACATCAGCTCACATTCCCCAGAGACAAGAGGAAAGGTAAGGGCTTATTTGGTTTGGAGGAGAAAAAAAAAAAAAAAAAAAAATCAGAGCCCAACTATGCATCTTTAACAGAAGATGGGTGTAAAAAATTACAACAAAACATAATCTAAGTTTAAAATTACAGAAAAGTTTTACATTTCTAGCCAACTAATTGTTACTTGCAAATGAGACACACCGAGCATGGAGTGGATGGGCATCTGTGCGAAGAACTGGCACAGGAGGGGCTGTTTCCAAGGGAGGCCCATCTCCAGCTACTAGAACCATGCTCATTTGGTAAAGGAAGAATTCAAAGAGCTTAAGGCTTTGTGTTTTTCTTCTTTCTTCATTAAACTGAGGGGCTGTGGAAGGTGGTGACTGGGGGTGAATGCACCTGTGGGGCCACTCACACACAATGCTACTCAAACCCACACTACATTCATACAGAAACATGACATTTAAAACTTACAGTGTAGAGCATTATTCTTAGCCAGTGTAGAGAGAACCAAATGTTTTTTTTTTTTTTCTTTTTTTGGTGTTTTTAATTCCAAACTCCAATGTGATCATCCCTTACCTACTTAATTGCTCAAGTAAGAGCTTTTTTTTTTCTTTTTCTTTTTTCAAGGAGTGAGGGATGAGGGCAGCAGATGAGTTAGGAAAGAGGCAACAGTCAGAAAGAGACCTTGGGTATACTAGGTGGTCACTGCATTTCTCTACGACTGGAAAGGGGACTTAGAAACCAAGATACCAGTACAAAGACAGATTCTTCCCCCCGGCTCAAGGCTACGGTCAAGTGCCTGCAGATGCCCTTAAGGGAGGTGGCCCTTAAGGGCAAGTGCAGTGGCTCTGGGATCAGTGTGGATAGAAAACAAAGCCTTGAGGAATGGAGAGGAGATGAAGACTGGGCCAGTTTTGATTTGAGGTCTTTGGGTAAATAAGGAATTCATTTCCAGAGCACTTAGAAAGTCTGGCTTTTTAGTCCCAAAGTGAGACACACATAGACAGACAGAGGCCTAACTTAGGGGGCGGGCACCTACAGCTACCTCACCTTGGGCCTTCCGTTAGCCCACACCTTAGTCCTAAGGGAAACAGGCAGAGATGTAAGACAGACAGGTGGCAGGTGAAAAATGGCCAAGGTGGAAGGACTGACAGATAAGAAGGCAGCAGAAAGAAAAGGCTGACATTGGGGTTAGGTCCTAACGCAAACCCCAAAGCTGTTGGGGCTGGCGGAGAGGATGAGGGCACAGAGGACATCCTTCTGTCTTCGATTAGATCCCACCAAATCCCTTTCTTAGACATCTAAGAATGATCACATTGGAGCAGTGAAACTTTGAAACTATGCAATTCCTCAAAGTAAGACTAAACCTAGGAGGGTGATGTACGATGTAGCTTGCGGAGGGCAGCACCGGGGCTACCTATCTATACCCAGGGTGCTGAATATGAAGACTTCGACTATCTGTGGGGTCAGGGGCTCGACTGCCAGGGGCTCGATGGGCCTTGCTCAGCATGGCCAGGCTCTGTTCACGGAAGCAGGCCTGCTGGAAATCCCCACTTAGGTAATCCACTGTTTGCATCAAGCTGTTTTGGCTCGCCACTGGACCGCCCCCGGTCCCTGCTCGGTAGTGGGCCCCAGCGGCCGCCGCACAGTCGAGGGGTGCACCTGTGGACTGCCCTCCGTGGAACGGCATGGCGAGGTCCTGAGACCCCGAGCTGTCGCTATTGGGAGTGGGCAGAATGTTGTTCCAGAGGGGTTGGAAGTAGTGACCGTTAGGATAGGCCAGCGGGGCCGCCAAGCCGTTGACTGGTGGGGACGGGGTTGGTTTCTCCAGGGGTGGTTTCAGATGGAAGGACTGTGCCAGGCAGAGTTCCTGCGGGTAGGCAGGGGCCTTGCCCACAAAGCCAGGCCCTGCCAACTCGCGTCCCACCGCATGCTTGCCTGTCAGGCCAGGGGCCGGCGTCCCACCAGCCTCACTGCACATCTGTTGTAGGTGGGCCAGCTGGTGCTGGTTCCAGGCGACTGGTTTGAGGTCGCTAGGGTAGCCAGTGGGGGCTCGAGAGATGCCTGTGGGCAGGTTGACAGGACCTGCAGCAGGCAACGCGGCTGTGGCCGCATGGGTGTGCTCCATGGGATTGACCACACAAGAAGGCATTGGCGTGGGGACGCTGTGGGTCGACACCCGGGTGCTTGCATTGATGAGCAGACTGCGACTAATGGGGCTGGGGTTGGCGATCTGGCCCTCACACACTGAGGTAGTGCTGATGCCTGCCCTCGTCTGGCAAAACTGGTTGATCTGGTGCACGATGCTGCTCAGGTCCGGGGGCTGGCTGTGCTGCAGGGTGGCCGCCATTGAAAGGGGGATAGTTGAGGTAGACACGGTCACATTCGGGGGGGCATCTGAGTCTGGCATCTTCCGGCCTCCATGCAGCAAGGGATTGGGGGGGTGCTGGAGACCCTGGTGAGACAGGGCCTGAGGATGGACCAAGCCCTGGGTTTGGGCTATGGGCTGAGGGTGACCCAGGCCCTGAGGCTGCTGGAGGCTCTGAGGGTGGGACAGTGCCTGGGGTGGCGGGATACCCTGAGGGTGCTGCAGCGTCTGGGGAGGGGCATGGGCCAGGGTCTGTGCATGCTGCAGGGCCTGCTGGCGGGCCAGAGCCTGGGCCTGGGGATGGGTTAAAGTGCTGGGTGCCACAGTAGCATAGGGTGCCACTGGGGGGTTCATGATGGCCTCAGGGAGCAACCGGGCTCGGGTGCCGTCAAAGTCCTTGAGTATGCTTTTGGCTGGCACTTTGACAATGGCAAGCAGGCCTGCCTTGGTGGCAGCCTGAGTCGGGTAGGGGCTGTAGCGCTGGGCTGATGTGTCGAGGCCGTTCACAGTACGACGAACGTGTTTCCGCTGGGGAACCTTCACACTGTTGGGGAAGATTTTTATAGTCAGTGGGTTGTTTGCGACCTTCTTAGCATACGCGTCCAATTCGGCTGGGGTGGGATAGTGAGCAGTTCTCATTTTCTGTGTAGTGTCCCCTAGAGAGAGAGAAGGGGAAGGAGAGCAAAGAAGGAGAGGGAGCTCATCAGTGCCAAGGCAACCAGCCCTTCTAGATTCCTCTCTTGAGGACCTAGGCTAGTGGAGGGGTTGGAGGAATAACTCAGTTGTCACTCCTAGCCTCAGGCCCCAAATAACAAGCACTGCTAACATTTAATGGGTACTTGTTTTTGTTCTTTTAAAAATTTATTTAGGCACACAAGGTTTGGGGTACAGGTTAGAAGTGGCGGGGGTGGGGTGGGGTAGGTGGTAAGAAGATTCACCAGAGACAGAAGAGGCACTGAATGAAATGCACTGCTGAGAGGGGCACTGGGTGAGGCAGGAGGGGTCTGCTGTGCCACTTGGGTCACCTCTCTGGCTGGGGATCGAACTTGTGCTGCAGATGCTTCATAGTGCTGTGACTTAACCCTCTGGGCCACCAGGGAGGCCCCTAGTGGGTACTTGTAATTGGTCAGCCTTGTGCTAGGTGACAGACAACCTCAGTGAATCCTCCTTGGGGGGGAGGTACTATTGTGACTCCCACTTTGCAATCACTAAAGATCTGAACAGCAGGGCAACTTTCTAAGTCCAGTATCTTTAAAAGCTGAGCTCAGTCAATTCGCATAAAGATAATCAAGAGCTCTTCTCAACTCTGAATGGAACTGTTTCTCCAAGGTTCTGTCAGCCCTTACTGGCCTGGGGATGGAGGGATCTAGGCAGAAGTGCTTGACAAGGCCCTCTGGGGCCATTCACTCAAGTCCCTTCCCCATGACGCCTCGGTAAGGAGGGCACCCAGAGTTGACCACTTCTCAGTCTGCAGCGGCAGTGACACTTTCCATTTTGCCTTGGCAGCTGGGGCACCATGCCTATTGGGTGGGCACCCTGGCACAGTCGACAGGATGCTTCTTTTTCAGGAGCACAGGATTAAGATGCAAATATCACTCCCTGTGTCACAAGTTCACTTTTATTTACAGCTTACTTTATGCCTGACTGGGTGAAGATCAAAGAGCTTTATTTATTTCCATGTGAGGGGTGACAATAATGACAGGGCAGCAGGGAGAGAACTGAGAAGAAAGGATTCAGAGAATCTTTAAGTCCATCCCGAGAGCCAAAGAGAGTCTGTATTTGGCCCTTGTCAGCTGTCAACTTTCTGAAATGAAAGAGGAAAAACCTGTCTTCCTTTGGAGACTACGGAAATACCCACTCAATGTGCCTCATTAATGTTAACAGTTTCTTTGTTTCCATCTCCAGTTGCCTCCCATCGGGGGGCTCCAGCGGATGTTGTGTTTCCAGTCAAAAAGGAAAAGGTTCAGAGAACAAGCGCTCTTTAAGGATGCCAGGCTCCTGCAAGGGGGTCTCTCTGCTCGGTTCTCCCTTTCTCTGAGGAAGGGTCTCCCCTGAGTATACACAGAAGGTGCTTAATAAAGGCTTGCTGACTAAGTACACATGAACTTCCCAAAGCAGAAGGAAAGGAGTTTGGCTCGGAGCCCAGGCTCAGTTAGCTGACTCCCTCCGTACTTCCTCCTGGTACAGAAGGCAGCCAGGACAGACCAAGGACTAATGTGAACTGAATGCCAGGCTTGTGGCCTCAGCTGGCTTGGCCCAAAGGGGACCCCATTCAAAGTCATGTCACTGGGCATCAACTGGAACAGAAGTGGCCTAATGAGTGTGCTAGAAGGAAAAGGGCACAGCTGCCTTCATTTTGCTAGTTAGCTGGCACCAGCTCCTTAGAAACAGCTACTTTTGGAAGCAGGGAAAGAAAGCTCAAGTCAGGAGGGGCAGAGGTTGGTCCCACGCTCAACACAGAGCTTAGGGGGAAAAAAAGATAGAAAAGGAAAAGGTTTGTGGTTTCAAATACTGCTACAGGGTCTTGCACTTGGTAGATACACCAATATACTTCAGGATCTGCTTCATTTACTGGGTACAGAACAGATGCTCCACCCATAGATGGAATGTTTATAAGGTGCCATTTATATAGTTCCAGGAAGGTACTGAAAGGATACACGTGACCATTATCATTGAAGGAGGAAGAAGAGGGACAGAAAGGCCCAGAAATCTTCTACCCACTACGTGGCACAAACCAAGGCACAGAATCAAAGCCAAATCTAAGTTCAACTGGGTAACGGGCTCCATCAAATAAAATGGGGTCATTTTCTGACTCTTTTAACAGTCTCCTGAATAAGGAAAAAACAAGCCAACCCTGGGATCACTGAGAGACAGTGAGTGCCTAAACTCAAAGCACTAGAATTCCACTAGAAGCTGCTCTGGTCAGTAACTGTATTTAGTTGTATCTGACTGGTCAAAATCATGTAACTTTCCTAGCTTAGGCCAGCGCCTTGCCTAGAACAAATTTGCAGTGAATACCTGGTATCTACTCAGCACAGGTACTAAGTCCAAAGCTGTTGGTTTTGTAACAGGGGGGTCCCCAGGAAAAGAGGAAGTTCCAGGATCCCGGTCCGCCCTAAGCAGGCTGGAGCTGAGCAGGAATAAGAAGATGCTGGAGAGAGGAGATAGGAAGGAAGAAAGCAGGATGAAGAGCAGCAAGGAGACATGGAGCAGAGGGACATGTGAAGAAACTGCGCTTGCTTCTTGGCCCTGGACTGGTTGGAACAGATGTGGGTGAGAGACCCGTGGGGAGGTTAACAGTGACAGCTTTCATCTTGGTTTTGATTTTGCTCTTTTCCTCCCAGATTTGTCTGAGTCTTTCTGACCCTTTTCTATGGGTCTCCACTGAAAGGTCCTTAGACTTGGGGTAGGCTTTTGGGCCTTGCTTTGGCCAATCCTATTTGGCTGGACCCTCAAGGAGATGGGTAACTTTGGATGCTTAACTTAGTAACTATATTCTCAGTCCTTCTGTATTATTCCCCAATTGTATTAAAGTTCCTTTCCATTAAAGGCCTTATATGTTTGTCTTGATGCGGCGGATGGCAGAACCCATTTAGAGAGAGCAGGTTTGGGGGTTCTGGGGTGCCCCTCTCCCTGCCCTGTAACAGTTTTAGTTCAGATGGGAAATCAGGCCTGACCCTGGGCTTTCCCCATATTGGTGGGCTTCTTTACTTGAAGGCCAAATAAGAGCAATAGAGCGGTATACTGAGGAATAACAGTTTCTTTGTTCCAAAGCAACACCAACAACAACACCGGTTTTCTTCAGAAGGAAGAGTAGCAGCTTGACCTCATCCAGGACTAAGTATGGAATGAGACACTCCACTGATGCTGACATAAGAGTAGTCAAAGGAATCAGAATCAAAGGGAAGTGACAGTGGACACAAGGCTACACTATCTTTGTGAAGGAAGAATCTCAAGGAAGAAATGAGTATACTGGACAAAGATCACATTCTGGGACTCTAGCACCACCCACCCTCACATACCAGAGTTAAAAGTCCAATCCTTAAAAAACAGCTGTTTTTCTCAAACTTTCAAACTTCAACCCCCTATTTCTTTGTTTATCCAATGACTGGGCCAATTTACCATTTCCAGATCCTTCCACTAGGGGGCAGATAGTTATACAAAGGAGCAATAAAAGGGCCTTCCTGGTGGCTCAGCAGGTTGAGCACCACACTGTGAAGCATCCCCTGCACAGCAGCGCGGGTTCGATCCCCGGCCAGGGAGCTGACCCACATGGCACAGCAGACCTCTCCTGCCTCGCCCACTGCTCCCCTCAGCAGTATGTTTCAGTATATCTGCCTGTTCTGCTCCCCACTATGTCTCTGGTGAAACCTCTCACCTCCCACGATTCTGGCCTGTACCCGGGTTCTTGTGTGCATAAATAAATGCATAAATAAGCTTAAAAGAAGGTAAAAAAAACAATTTATTAAACAGGTATAATTCACTTTCTTTTCTGTTATAAAAAATTATGTGGTGGCCAAAGCCTAGGCTCTCTGCACACAAACTCCTGTGGGTCTTCACCAGGGTCAGTGATTACCTGGCAGAGAAACTTGGTGAATATGGCCTAAAAGAGGGTAATATTGACACTTGCCCCAGGCCCTAAGAATCTACATGAAGGAAGTCAAAATTATTGTGTAAAAGTTGTTTTTGAAGACCAAGTACCTTTGGTCATTTATTTCACTGACGCAGCAATATTCACTCCTGTACGCCTGACAGTGAGCTAGGGAAAAAGGAACAAAAGGCTTGGGGCTAATGAAGAAAAATGTTCAAAAACACATTTTCTGGGGGCTTAGGAGATGAAGGGTCAGAGTAAAATTAACTTTGCAAGTACAGAGTTCCAAAATAGCTGAGGATGATGTCTTAAAACAGGTGACATGGAATATACCATCTAGAAAAGCTCCCGAAAGGCACCTACCTAACGTCACCCATGCTCCTCTACCACGTCCGGATCCGTGCAAAGCACCTAGTAGTCTAGGCTGCCTTGTTGTGAATGACATAGCAAGAAGCTGCATAGCTCTCCCCTGAACCCCCTTCCTTCCTCTAATATAGAGCAAATTAAGCTATAAACATGTCAGCACCATCCTCATGCCTACCAGGTAACAAGCTCTGCACTTCTAGTAATCTGTAAAACGCCTCTGAGGATGACCCCTCAGTACATAAAGGCTGAGTATCAGCCACACAACTGGTTTTAAGGTCTACGTAACTGATAAGCCTGGCCCTGAGACGCTCCCTGGCTGGTGGATCTCAAAAGGAGACAGTTTATGTTCCATCTCACTTCAACTATAAATGATGATGATAATACCTATGAGTCACGTGACAGTATCACATTCTGGAAGAGGAGAAAAGGAAGCAAGTAAGCTTAAAAACAGTACTGGGGGGGCCTCCCTGGTGGCGCAGTGGGTTAAGCAACACACTATGAAGCAAACCGCAGCCACTGCAGCACGAGTTCGATCCCTGCTGCCGGCCAGGGA